>VSMD01098169.1:0-57839 GCA_008750895.1 Mirza zaza
TCACCATCAATCACCACCATCACCACTACAGTCATTGCCAATACCGTCACCACAATCACCACCATCACCACCACCATCACTGTCATCATCACCACCATCATTACCACCATCACCATCAACACCATCACCACCATCACCACCACCATCACCACCATCACCATCATCATCACCAGCATTACCATCAATCACCACCATCACCACCATCATCACCATCAATCACCACCATCACCACCATCATCACCACTACTGTCATTGCCAACACCATCACCACCACCATCACCACCACCACCAACACCATCACTATCATCATCACCACCATCATTACCACCACCACCATCACCACCACCACCAACACCATCACTATCATCATCACCACCATCATTACCACCACCACTATCACCACCACCATCACCACCATCACCACCACCATCACCATCATCATCACCACCATCACCACCACCATCACCATTACCATCCCCACCATCACCACCATCATCACCATCAATCACCACCATCACCACTACTGTCATTGCCAACACCATCACCACAATCACCACCATCACCACCACCATCACTGTCATCATCACCACCATCATTACCACCATCACCATCAACACCATCACCACCANCACCATCACCACCACCATCACCGTCATCATCACCAGCATTACCACCATCACCACCACCATCACTGTCATCATCACTACCATCACCACCATCATCACCATTAATCACCACCATCACCACCATCATCACCATCAATCACCATCATCACCACCATCATTGCCATCATCGCCATCACCACCAACACCACCATCATCATTACCACCATCACCACCATCATCACCACTACTGTCATTGCCAACACCATCACCACAATCACCACCATCACCACCACCATCACTATCATCATTGCCAACACCACCACTTTCACCAGCAGCAGCAGCATTTTCCCAACAGGACCTTCAAGCTCCTTGCAGGTGGAGAACACGTACGAATCGTGCTTGTCTCCCAGACATGTGGCCTGGCACATGTTAGGTGCCTGTAAATCTTGTTGAATGACGTGGTGGACAGGCAGGTGGGCAAGTGAGTAAATGAATAAGTGAAGGGGCTGGTGGACGGCCGCATGAATGAGTGGATGGACATATGGGCGTGCGGGTAAGGAGGGCTGGAAGGGACGCCTGAGTCAGTGAATGAGCGAGTGAGCTGCTGCAGGGAGCGGCAGATGGGAGCTGAGTCGGGCCTGCCCACACGCACACTGCAGATGCTGAGCCGCTTAGTAACAGCAGACACCAGTGTCCCCGCGGAGCCATGATATTAAAATCCCTGAAGGCTGCTCTGTCAATTTCCGGGGGAGAATATCTCTGGAGCCATCGGCAGCAGGAGCGCACTTCCCCCTTCCCAAGCCGGCAGCCCCGCTGGGACAATGACGCCTCCCCCCATAAGCTTCCTGCTGAGGGCTGTGGGCTGTGGCTCGCTAGGCTGGGCAGCCCCTTCCCACGTCAGTGCCTGGGGAGCCCAGGCTCTGCTGGGGCCGGGCAGGCAGCGCCCTGGCTGTGGGCACGCCCCCCCCAGACACCCCGGTCTCCCACCCTCCCTTCGGCAGCCCGGTCCCCCAGACACTGCGCAGTCTCCTCGCAGGCCTCTGAGAGCCTCCGTCCCACCCCGCAAGCCCCACTCTTGGGGGCACCCAGAGCTCCCCACCCCTACTGAGGAAGCCATGTCTGAAGTCTAAGGGGCCAGAACAGCTCCTGCCTCTGGTCGCTAACCCAAGCCCCGGGGCCACCGCACTGCTCCCACTTTGTCATGGCGCGGCCCCTTTACACACTCAAAAGTCAGTAAGCCGCCCAGAAAGCGTTCGTCTGTGTAGGTTAGAGTCATCCATGCTGACAGTATAGAAAGGAAATATGATACATTTAAAATATTAATTCAGTAAAAAAATCACATATTAATGGACAAAACACGTCTTTATGAAAATCACTATATTTTCCAAAACCAAACAAAAAAAAAGGCAAGGTGGCAACCATTACACTGTTGCAGATCTCTGAAGCGTGTGGCCCTGTGGAAGCCACTGGAGTCCGACAGCCGCTCCTGGGTCTGCCTACTGCCACGTATGGCTACGGCTGACGTCGACGAGGAAAAATCCCAGGACCTCGTGGGTTCCCTGCAGAGGTTCCCCAGACCACGCTCTGAGAACCACTGGCCTAGGCAAACCTGACCCTGTGGCTTCCCTGCCCACAGCCATCTGAGGAAACGCGCTGCAGCGCCGGGGGGAGGTGCAGGCAGGACGAGACAGCCCAGGTTCAGATTTTGCTCTCACCTGTTGGGGCCTTTATAGTCCCTCCCCTTGGCCAAGCCCCAGGTCCTTGTCCCTAAGATGGGAATAAGCTAATTCCTTAGAGTTTTGTGACGACTAAGTCATATAATGCGTACTCCTTACTCAGCATCACGCCTGGTCCCTAGAGGGACCCAGAAAACAGTCTGACGATGGCACCAGTAACCACAGAGTTTCCACCGTCTCCCCACACCCCTGCCCTGGCAGCACCTGCCCTTTCTCGCCCCTGCACAGCCACCCCCTCCATGCAGCCTTCCTGGACTGACTGCACTTCGTTCCTTCTCCCACATGGCTGAGCAAGGCCTCCTGGTCCCTAAGACTCACTCCAGTGCCACATGCTTCCTGGAGCCCCGCCAGGCCCCCCTTACCCCACTGTGCCCACTCTGTGCTTGCCCCATCTCCTTGAGACCCATGAGGGGAAGGACAGTGTCGTGCCCACTGGCACCTGTGGTGGGCACAGTAGTCAAGTGCTCCCCTCAGGGCCCAGGAAGGCCTGGGCCACACGACCTCATGAGCCTCAGTGTTAGCATCTGTCAAATGGGACAATGGCGTCTCCCTGTTGTGAGCCAAGCCCCTATCCTTGTGGACTTGGTCTGATGGGGGAGGCAGCCATGGAACCAAAAACCAGAGAAAAGGTGGAGCTTGACTGCCCCAGATTAGGGCTGATCCCCGGGAGGCTCGAGTGGCTGGGGATGGAGACCTGGAGGTCGACAGCCCAGGGAGGACAGGGAACTGGGCGGCCCCAGGGAGGTGTCTAGATTGGCCCTGAAATGTTCTCGTAGGTAAGAGGTGCGGCTGGAGCAGAGCCGCCTCCAAGGCGTGTGGGGCGACTAGTCAGGACAGCAGGAGGGACGCCCCTGCCCAGGCCCCAGCCCCTGAGGGCCTCAGACTCAGGGCAGGGGTGTGCGATGCGCGTCTGTGCGGGGGAGTCAGCTCCTTGTAGGAAAAGATGCGACAGCAACGACAACCATTAGCGCGGAGCGGATGTGCACATCGCTCACATCGTGTGAAGAGAATCCACACGGCGTCACTCCCCCCTCGAGGATGTGGAGCTGGGAGTCACAGCCCGCCAGCCTGTCCCCCCAACTAGCTGGGCAGGAACCCAGCTCCCCGGCAGCCCTGGCCCCGCCAGGCTGCACAGACGCCCCAGGCCAGGGCTCTGGGAGGACTGCCCAGTGCGTGCGTCTGTTTCCTGCTAGACTGCAAGCTCCTTGCAGGCGGAGCGGGCGCCTCATGCGTGTGCTTGTGAGGCCTGCACAGGACAGGGCAGGGACCAGTTGGCCTGGAGGCCTGGGCATGGCATGGAGGGCACCGGACACAGTGGTCCCATGGACAGACGGCAGCTCTAGGGGCACTGCAGGGGGAACTAGAGAGCCTGGGAGGGACAGCTCCTGCCTATGTGTCCGTGTATGTTTATGTGCATGCCACATGTGCCTGAGTGTCCATGTGTGTCCATGTGTCTGTATGTGCATGTCTGTGTGTGTCTGTGTGTATGTCCACACATGTCTGTGCATGTCAGTGTGTATCTGAGTGTCCATGTACACACGTGTCTGTGTGTACATGTCTGTGTATGTCAGGGTGTGTGTCCATTTGGTAGCCGTGTGTGCCCATGTGCCTCCATGTCTGTGTTTGTCACTGTGAGTGTATATTGTGGTGTCTGTGTGTGTCATGTGCCCATGTGTGTCTGTGCATGTCTGCACGGCTGTTTGCATCTCCATGTGTGCTTGTGTAAAGGGAAAGCGACAGAGGACAGCGTATTGGACCAAGACAACCATCTAGAGTCTGAATTTGCTCGGGGGCAGTCATGTCCCCTGGAATGCTCTGCCTCCCAGGAGATGGACCTGTGTGTTCCTTTCCTCAAAGCCCCAGGTGGGATCATCATTGCTGCTGTTGTCTCGGTCTCAGGATCATGCCACTCACTCATTCACTCATTCACTCATTCACTCATTCATTTACACAGAACCCAAGTTTAGGACTCGCTTTGCTCCAGGCCTGTGGCTGGCACTAGTGTCGTCTAGTGAGGTGCCTGGCCTCAGCCTCCAGTTCCAGCCTCCCTTCCCGGCCTCGGCCTCCTTCCTCCATGTCCCTCCAGCCACACCTGCTGGGTGATCCTGCGGAGCCTTGTCCAGCCATTGCCTTTGCAAAAAGAACACGTAGACAAGCTCCTATAAGAAAACCCGCACTCCCCTTGAAACAAAGCAAAAGTTTTCTCTGGCGGCTCCCCAGGGAGAATCATTTCTTCCTTCATCACATGCTTTCATCCTCCATTTAACAAACGTTTGTCGAGCATCTCCTGAACGCCAGGCTCTGCCACGGTGACCGTGCCTGGGGCCTCCCGGCTGTGGGGGAGGAGACCCCACCACCACCTGTTCCCTTGCCGCTGCTCTCGCACACTGGCGTCACTGCAAGCGATGTCTTGTCGTGGCCCCACCATTGCACTGCGGCGGACCAAAGGATCATGTTCTCAGCTAGTCTGCAGCCAGACCTGGCACATAGTAGGTGCTCAACAAAGCAAGGAAGGGCAGGAGGGAAGGAGGACAGGCTGGGCTCTGTCCACGGAGACAGCGCTCCTCCAGCTGGTCGTTGGGGCTGGCTGAGCTCGCCGCAGCCCCTGAGTCAGCACCGGCGCGAGCGTGTGGGACTGTGGGTGGCGGGCAGTGGGCCGAGACATTCTCATGCCAGGCAGGCGCTTCGCTCTGTCCTCGCCGCCCGCACACTTCTCGCTGCTGCCTCTGAAAATGTCAACTTCTTATCTCACTAGAATTTTTCCTGACTGGGAGAATTCAATAAAGCAGCTGAGTAACACTTAAAATAATAATGAAGCTCTGTATTTCTGCAGCTCTGGCTGGCTCTGGAGAGCCGGGGCTGCCTCTCCGCGATGATCAATCTTCATTTTCTCCCCGGGCCAGACAGCTCTGCTGGGCTGGGCTGGCCCCGCGGCCCTGGGGAGTTGCAGGCCACCGGGAGGCGAGGCTCCCACCTGCCGGTCCGGGCTCTCGTGAGAGCGGGTCCTCCCAGCCCAGCTTCCAGGTTCCCAGGGCCCCTCCCACAGAAGCCCCGGCCTCCTCGACCACTGGCCCCCACGACCACCACCCAGACTCGCCCCACCTCCTGCTGCACCGCCCTCTGCGCCAGCCCCTGTCCTCCCCTCCACGCCACTGCATTCCAGCCAGGAACTCCTGTCCACCCTTCAAAGCCCAGCTATCCCCATCCCCGCCAGCCTTTGGACAGGCTGGACAGAAGGGCTTTGTACCCCGAGGCCCATTTGAGCAGTGTAAGCAGCCAGGGATAGAGCTGCTAATTCTCCCAATTTACAGAGGGTAAAACTGAGGCCCAGAGCAAGCCCTGGACTTGCTGGCTAATGCTGAGCATCAGGCAGGTGCCATGCTCTGAGCATCTTGAGTGAGGCTGGGGAGGTGAGGGGCTCGCCTGGGGCCCCAGGGATACCCAGGGCAGGCTCCGAGCATGGACCTGGGATTTCTGCTAAGACTCGGTGGCCTCTGCAGGCCTCCTCATGGGTGGGACCCTGCACTGAGGACCCCTGGCCAACAGACAAGGAGAACTGGGGACCCCAAGCAGAGGGGCCTGGGCCCTGACAGAGGTCACCCTGCATCAGGTGGCCCAGTCAGGGGTGGGGACAGGCAGGAGAGGATTCTGGCACTGGCTCCACGGCTCCACCCAGCCCTTCTGTGTGCTTGGTCAAGTTCCACAAGCTGCAGGAGCCTCATCGTGCTAATCTGCAAAATGGGGACAAGGCGGCCTCCGCATCAGGGGAGCGGGGTCATCGGCCCATGAGCCGTGAGCATGCAGAGCTGCAGCTCGGAGCCATTGTCATCTCTCTCCAACCCCACGCTGCCTGGCTGGAATCTCCTCCGATTTGTCAACAACCTCCTCCTATGGAGCCCTCGCTGATGCCCACGCAGTGACTCCCAGGCTAATGAGGACGGATTAATCTTCCTGCCTCCCTCCACAGCCCAGCCAACAGCGCTGGGCTCCTGCCCGCATGGGTCCTATCTCTGGGGACGGGGCAAGTGCAGTTCAGAAGAGCCCAGTGGGGTTGGGGGAAACAAGGCTTAGAGCAGGCCGGGGGCTCTGGGCAGGGGTGGAGACCCCTCCCTCCCTGCACTACCTGGGCAATCTGGAAAAGGGAAAGACCAGGTCTGGCCGAACTCCTTCCCAAGGCCGCTATGATGTCCAAATGGGATAACAGGTGCTTAAAAATCCTTCCGACAGGTACCAGAGCCATCTGACGGGATGTGTGAGGAAATCACATCGCTTGGGATGTGATAAGTAAGCATTTAAAATAAAATAGCATCTGTACATGGGCATCACTGGAAGCAGTCCTGCACGTCCGCCAACACACGGTCCAGGCTGCTCTCGCGCAGCCACGGCAGGCTGGAGGAGCTCCCACAGAGACCGTCTGCCACGGAGCCACAGGTCCCTACTGTCCTGTCCTGGCCGGTGACAGAACGTGTTTGCAGAGCAGCGCCTGCAGTGCACGGGGAGGCAAGGGATTCTGCCAGTCTCCCGGCCCCACACCGTGCGGGCCGCCCGCCCCAGAGCCCCGGACCCCCGGCCCAGGCTCCCACCCTTGCCCGCTGCCCACCACCCCTGCAGTCTGGGAGGTCTGTCTGCCTGTGCGCTGGCTGGCCCCAGGGTGGCCAGAGGGTAGCTCTGTCCTCCCAGGACTGGACCTAGTGGGGCATCACCCCCAGCCGTGGGCAGACCCCTCCCCTCTCCTGCTCCCCAGGTCCTAACCCAACTCCCCTCCCCTTCCCGCTGCGCTCTCCAGCCCTCAGGGACCTCTGTGACAGTGTAGGGACAAACCTCCGGCACCAGCACCCCGTATGGATACTGGGGGGGGAGGGGTTCTAGTTCCTCCTGAAATCAGATGCAGTTCCCAGTGCTTCTCCCAGGGGAAGGAGTCATCTGCAGGCCAAGAAAGATCCCAGGTTCTGAGGGAGCTGGGGTGGCCTGCTCCTGTACTTCTCTCCCAGTGGCTGGCGGGATGCTCAGGCAGGGGAGTGCAGGAGGGGCAAGGAGAGGAGTTAGAGACAGTAGAGAAGGCAGCCTGGGGTCCCAGGGCTGATGGACAGGAGGGCTGGTGCAGGCAGGTGGGGAGGGGAAGCCCCCTCTGCTGAGGGCAGATGTGGACCCCCATCCAGTCACCCACCCTGATGCGGCTCAGGGCACCTGGAGCTGTCCCTACGCAGCAGGGCAGGTGGATCTACTCCCAAGGAGCCACGCTCCAGTTGCGGGGCAGCGAGTGTTTGTCAAATCACCCCACAAGCAAAGCGAATAGGACACTAGTCTGTGGGGCTGGGCAGGTGGAGCATGGGCAGGGCGCCCCCCGAGGGGGTTGAGGAAGGCTTCCCTGAGGAGTGGCAAGCTCGCTGGGCACTGAGCTGGTGGGCAGGAGGGCATGGGGAGCACCCCCCCAGGAGACAGCAGTGCTGAGGCTGAGCCGAGAGCAGGGAGAGCAGAGAGCGGGAGGAAGGGCAGGAGTGCAGCTTGCTGCCAGCCTGGGGCCCAGGGTCAGTCATGGGGCTGGCAGGGCCAGGGGGTGTGCAAATGCTCACTGGCTGCTGCCCTGGGGGCTTCTTGCAGTGGCCCAGCAGTGACAGGAGAAAAGGACAGAGTCAAAGGACATTTGGGGTTGGAGCTTGTCATCCCAGCCATCCCATCAAAAACAACCAACAACAACAACTACAAAAATACATGACTCGGAATAATGGTGCTTGGGTGTCGTCTGAAGCCACATTGGTCCAGCCCCTCCCCCCCAGTGGACAGGAAATCCCTCCCCAGCAGCCTGCCCTGCCGCATCACTCTGGGTTAAGTAATGCTACCAGCAATGACTTGAATGGCAGTCGTAGACACTAGTCACCCCTGCCCGGGTCATAATTTTAAGGAATGTGTCATTTTGGAGATCGCCACTGCAGAGGGACCCCTGACAGCCTCGCTGCAGAGCTGCCCCCCCCCCCCGAATTCCCTGGTCCTGTGCTGGCTCCTCAGCTTTCAGCTTCCTTTTCCTCATGAGACACCGTGGCTCCTGCCACCTGGGGACCCCCAGCCCACCCTGCTGATGGGACACAGGGGAGTTTAGTGCCAGAAGAGACCAGAGTGGTCCTCAGCTCTCGACGCACAGTGTCGTTATTGTCATCACAATCATTGTCGTTAGGCTCTGTACCTCAAAGAATGGTGCACACAAGGAACATCTGTGCAGCTAAGAAGGCAGCGAAGAGACCGATCCCCTGCATGGCCAGGATCCTCGTCTCATTGCCTGAGTGGCCCTGGGAGTGGCCTTGTAAACTCTTCTCGTGACACTTTGTGCAGTCAGCCTGAGTCACTGGGCTGGGGAGGGGGGTCCAGGACAACCCACCCGCACTCCTGTCCAGGGTCCTGCAGGGCTGCAGCTCTGCCAAGACACCCGGCTGACTCCACCTCCCTGCCCTGAAGGCCAGCAGGCGTGACCACAACAACACTGGACACCAAACGGCTTGTTCTCATCCTGCACAATGTGGCCAGAAGGAGGGGGCTTTCTAACGCCCTGGACACATAAGGCTGGTCCATGAGCAGGGACTTTGGAGTTGAAAACTCCTGGTTTGCACTTTGACCCCTCCACTTGCAAGGCGGAGAGCCCTCCGTGCCTCAGTCTACCCCTCTGTAGAATGGGGCAATAGGGTGCCCGTGCCTGTGGGGATGCAGCCGTGGGGGCTGCGTCTGAGAAGGCTCCCCTGGGGCAGCAGCTGGCGCTGCACAGGCCCACACCTCCTGCTCCTACCAGGGGAAGTATCGGAGAAGGTGCTCTAAAAATACCAGCGTGCATGGGCTGTGTGGGCAGCTGGCTGGCTCCTCCATCTACAGTGCAGTCTGGCCCTGCTCCAGGGGCCGGGGGCTGTCCTGGAGGGGCGAGTTCAGAGAATGACTGTCATGAGAACCACCCCCAGCCGCGTCAGGCAGCACAGCAGACTCCGTCCTGACGCAGCACAGCCCGCTCTGCAGCTGATGGGGGTTGGAGCAGGGAGTTTATTCATCCATGTCGTAGCACAGTTACCAGCACCCACTGAGAACGACTCCCTAGAAACAAGGGTGGGGGTGGGGAGAGGGGTGGGTGACGGCGCCATGTAGCGGGCTGCATTTGAGCAAGGAGCCCGTCTGCAAACCAGTGGAGCTGGCAGCACTTTGCTGAGGTGCACTGGCTCCCACGTGCCTTTTCTGTGGGCCCGAAACACGCTCGGATGGGCTCCCCAGGGGACAGGGCTCCAGGCCATCGGAGGCCTCTGAGGTCTGCTGGGTCCAGGCACATGCTGAACACCTACTGTGCGCCCCAGGGAGGCAAAGCCACGGAGCCCCTGAAGGCTGGCGCAGCCAGCGCTCTGTGGGGCAAGCCCAGGATGGTGGGCACACAGGGAGAGCCCCCCGGGGTGCTTGGCCTGAGCCTCCAGCAGGGCCAGGAGCTTAGGTAGGAGGCGGGGGAAGTGTCTGACAGAGGGCGCGGCATGTGCCCCAGGCAGGGAGTGAGGGCCTGGGTGGGCACATGGGCACCCCTGGCCGGCGGAGCACCCTCTGTGGCCGGCCTTAAAGGCCAGTCTCACGCCGGTGCCCAGCTCCAGCCCGGCCCCTCCTCCCCACAAGCTGCAGAGACCACTGAGTCTCCTGCCAGGGCCTAGGACCTAGCGAGGCCCAGCCTGAGGGGTGAGCAGGGCTGTGGTTCCCGATGCCAGCTGCAGATCCCTCCTGGGTGGCGGAGGGCGCTGATGACTGGCGAGGCCTGGCGAGCCTGCCCCAGGGGATGCCGAGAAGCCCCGGGCTTGGAGAGAGCGTGTTCTAAGGTGAGGTTTAATAAGAGGGCTGGGAAGAATAAATTCTGTTACACAATTTTATTTCACAGCCGCCCCTGAGCTGAATAGCAATTGCCGACGCAGGGCTCGTGTTATAAATAGGAGAGACTCCAGAGCTGGGAGGCCTGGGAGCCCCTGCCACCCCTCCCTGTGCAGGTGGGAAACGCTGGCGTTCTTTCCTTTGTCACCCTTTGCCACTTGCGGAGGTGCTGCAGAACGGGGCTCAGGGGGAGGCAGGGCGACCAGGAGCACTGTGCCCACGGGGGCTCTCCTGGGAGGCCTCCGGGAAGCCCCCACCACTGCAGAACCCACACAGAGTGCCCCTCCCGCTCCCTCCCTCCTTCCCCAACTGCATGGAATTCCCAGGATGCCAGGCAAGGGGTGGGGTAAAGAAGGAGGGGAGGAAGGGAGGTGGCAGGAAGAGAGGAGGGAGGGAGGGAGGGGAAAGCCTGCCCTGTCTTCAAGGAGTTCTTTGTCAAGGAAGCAAAGGGCCAACCAACCTGCCCTGGGTAGCATGAGGAGGGGTGAGGACCCCAAAGCTGTGGGAGTTGGGAAGAGGGGGCACCTCGACCTTCCCGGGGTGCCAGGAGAAGCTTATGCATGAGCCAGACCTGAAGGTCCCAGAAGAGGGAAGAACACCTGCCCCGCAGAGAGGGTTCTTACCCAGAGCAGGAGGCGAGGGTGGGGCACATTACGGAGGACCTTATCATCCTGCCCAGGTGCAGGGGGCTGGGGAGGGGCCAGAGGGACTGGGGACAGGCCAGTGCTGAGCCGCCCATGGGCCCTGCCCAGACCAACCTGGATAGCACTCGGCCACCCCTTTTGAGTCTGCAGGTCTTCAGTTTTCAACCTCAACCCGCCCAAGACCAGGTTTCACTCCGGTGGGCTCGGATTCCCAGCCCTCCCCCACTCACCTGCTGCGCATCATGTCAGATAAGCACCAAGGGCGAGCTGGGGCCCAGGAGTGATTGAGACACAGCCTGAAGCAATGCGTTTGTTTGGAAATGTGCTTTTTGTGAGTATGTTGAGGTCGTTTCTCCAGGTCTGTGCAAGTCCCAGCTCACCAGGCTGGGCAGGGCAGCACACCTGGGAGGCCTGGGGTGGGCGCTGAGGTCAGGGCAGGGGCTGGAAGCTGTGTTTTGAGGGTGGGGCTCTCGTAGGCACTGTTTCTCTGGTGTCTAAGCCCACCGTCAGGGTGCAGGAGAACAGCCCCTCCCCACCTGCACGCTGGGCCAACAGCGCCAAGAGAAAGCCAGGGTGCCTGGGAGCCCAGGTGGAGTTCCGCTGTGCCTCACCAGCCTGGGCACGGGGCCCTGGCCAGCTCCACCAGCTCCTGCGAGGTCTAGCCCATGACCCGTGACACTGAGTGTCCTATATGGCACTGTGTTTTCTCCAGTGAGGCTGTGCCTTCCCTGGGCACCGTCCTCCTCCCCAGCCTTCCCAGCCTGCCCAGACCTGCCCAGACCTGCCCCCAGGGCCTGCAGCCAGGGAAGGAAGCCCAATGACATGGTGAGTGGCCCCAGCTGTGACCACAGCAGTACCGCCACTCCCCCTCTCCTCTGGGCCGGGAAGTGTGATCCAGGTGGTTGTGGCAGGAGGGAGTTCAAGACAGGGAGTGTCTCAGCTCAGGTGAGAACTGTCTCAGGACCTGGACCAGCCAGGGGACTGAGCGACATGATGGCAAATCTCAGGCTCCTGGCATCCCAGGAGGCTGGGCAAGGGTGGCTGTCACCTGGGACAGGACTCTGTCTCCTACCCCAGGCCCTGGCGCAAGACAAATGGGGTGATGCTGGCATTTCAGAACCCCTGGCAGTGACTTGGGCAGCTTTCAGAGCAAGAAGGGGGAGGAGGTGACGGGTCTGAGAGCAGAAGCCCGGTGGACCAGGTGTTCACAATTAGCCGGGGTTCTACCCACCAAGCTCCAGGGTGCCCGGAGGACCCAGCAGAGCCAGCCCCAGTGCAGGGAAGGAGCGGTTTACACCGGGGAGACAGAGGGAGACAGGTCGTTGTGCTATTTTACAGCCTGTGGCTTTGCTGCCGGCGCAGGGGAGGAGGCTGCTTCATCATCCCCAGATGGCCCCCAAGCTCCTTCCCTCCCTCTCTCCCTCCCCCTCTTCCCTTTCTTTCTCCCTTTCTTCCTCCCTCCCTCCCTCTCCTTCTCTCTCCCCCACCCCTCTCTCTCAAATGAGTGGTGCACCCCTCCTGAAACGGTGGGGGAAGAGCAAGCCCTCTTATCTAAAACATTAAACGCCCAGGCAGGGAATGGCCCAGTGAGATGGGGCTTCCTAGCCCTAGCCCCTCTGAGCTCCCCTTCTCCTTGGGGTCTGGGAACCTGGCCACCTGGCCACCATGCCTGTCCTCTGTGGCACACAAAATTCTGAGATGGTCTCCTGCCTCCCTGCCGGATGAGCAACCCCAACCCCAGAGGGAGCACCTGCAAATACGATGTGGATGTCAAGCCCCAATCTGGTCATGTGATATGGCAGGGGGAGGGGCTTTGCAGGCGCCAGTGAGGCCCTAGCCAGTGTCACTTTGAACAGAGCCAAAGGGAGATTGTCCTAGTGGGCCTGACCTTATCAGAGGAGCCCCTGAGGGGGACTTCGTCCTTCCCTGAGCTCTGAGACCTGGAGCCACAGAGACTGTCTCTCCTGCTGAGCCTGAGGAAGCCACCAGGAGAGCTGCAGCTTCAAGGAATGGGAGTCTCCAGTGGTCATGTGACCCAGACCCAGCAAAAGCTTCACTGCAGCTTAAGAGACCTGAGCAGAGGACACGGCCAAGCCCTGCCAGGGCCCTGACCCAGTGAAGCACAAAGACTGCGCATGTATGATAATTCGTTGTGAGGCATAGCAAACTGGCACCCTCCCCTCCTGGGCCCAGCCTCCCTAGGGATGGCCACATGGCCAAGCTCCCCAGTAGACTGTGGAAGAAGAGAATGTGGCTGCCACCAAGCTGGCACCCTGGCTTGATGGCCAGGGCCAGGTAACCCTGTCGACGTGGCGGCCAGGGTTCTCCAGCAAACCAAACAGTGGGAAATACCTATATGTGTCAACAGACTGATTTCAAGGAACCGGCTTACACAACTGCGATGGCAGGACTGCAGGGCCGAAATCTGTAAGGCAGGCAGGCAACTCGGGCAGCAGCCGAGAGGCTGAACTTCATCCTCCACAGGGAAAACTCCGTTTTGCTCTTAAGGACTTCAGCTGGTTGGATGAGGACCACGCACACCATCAAGCATGCTCTCCTTTACTTAGAGTCAACTGGTTGCAGACATTAACTACATCTAGACACTACCCTCACGGCAACATCCAGACTGGTGTTTAATTGAACAGCGTAACACCATACCCAGCCAAGCTGACACGTGGACCTGGATATCACAGAGCCCAAATATTGAAGGTGGGAGAGACATGTGACAGAGGAAGCCCAGGTCCCAGAGTCAGCACGTGGAGGAGGGAAGCCACGGCAGAACCGCTGTTCCAGATCTCACATGGGTTGGAGATACTCTTCCATAGCGTTGGGCCAGCACATGGTTAAAGCAGTTGGCCCCACCCTAACCCACACAGGGTGCCTCTATTGAATTCCCAAGGTGATGACAGTGAGTCTCCAGCATACCCCGACCTGTGCCAGCCCTCCACCTCGGCACTCATACCTGTCAACCCAGGGAATCATCACAATAACCCAGAGGTAGGGCTGTTATCATCACACCATCCCACAGCAGGGGAAACTGAGGCCCAAGGAGGTCTGTCCCTCTCTCATAGCAGATGACACCCGTGGAAGTTGCTGGTGACCCATCCCCATCTCCTCCTTGCCCCTCACCCACCAGGCCTGGCACAGGCGACTGAGTGGGTGCATATCCCACGTGCCGGATAAATTAGGGCTTCACAAGCGAGGGTGTGAGGGTGCAGGAGGGTGCACAGAGGGCAAGGACCCCATCGGACCCCTCAGGGCACAGGCGGACAGCCAGCCCTCACCCTCCCCTGAGCTCCCCGCACCACACACAGACTCTCACCGTTGGAAACATAGCAAGAGCCCCTTGAAACCCTTAAACCCAAATAAATGTTTATCTTAATAAGCAGGCAAACAATAAGATAAGCCTCTTGAGCACAGAGGGCTGCCCAGGGACTTACATCTTACCAAGACAGAGACGCCAACCCGCCCGGCCAGGGAGGGAAACCAGCAAGGGCTGGACCAGGCCTCAGTCCAGGCCCCGAGGCGGCTGTCTGGCCCGGGGGTGCCTCTCGCCCTTCTCACATGAGGCAGGTGAGCCAGATACAGGCCCAGGGTCCCCCATGCCACGTGACCAGGTGACCACATTTGCCACCATTGTGGGGTGAGTGGAGTAGTGACATAGAAAGTTCTCCTGCCCTGGCTTGGAAACCTGCTTGGAGAATGCGCCCAACATGCCAGAGCGTGGGCGTCTGCAAACCTGGGAGGAAACACCCCTGGGCCCATGAGAACTGGAAGGATTAATCATTATTTGTGTCCTGGTTTGGCTGAGAAATGACAAGGTCACCCTGTCTGGGGCATTTGGGGGCAGCCACAGCAGGCCCCCTTCTTGGTGCCCATGTGAGGCTTTCAGGAGAAGCTCAGGAGCAAAAGGCCTCACATGGGTCACCACAGGAGTGAAGGACAGACACCATCGCTTGTGGGCATCTGCCGGCTCTGTGAGTGTCAGGGAGTCAGCTCCACCTAGGAGAACTGGCTTGTGCCCTCGTTTTTTGAAACTTGCGTGCAGGCTAACCCTACCCATGCAAAGCAGATCTGCCCATGGGAGAGGGTTTAGCTGAAAGTGGCAAGTTACCCCTCTGGGAAGGCAGGATCTCAGCCAAGAGTGGGGACAGAATCCTGCATGACTTACTTACTCTATAGTGTCCCCAAGAGCTGGGAGTTGGTGGGAGTGGGAGGTGGCAGTGTGGCCACTGTGGCCAACTGGGGAAGGACTGGCTGGGTGTAGCCCATGTGTAGAAGGGGACATCAGAGCCCTGTCCCACCTGAGATGCTCGGCCGAGCCAGGCCCCCATGGCTTTGCCAAGAGCCCAGCTTTCTGCAGGCCACAGGCCACATATATGAGATGTGACCTGACTCGTGGGCATTCTAATGGACCCTGGAGTGCACCGTGGCCTCCAGGTGGCTTTCAGATTCTCCAGGAAACCAGTGCAGACCTGAGATCATCCCGTTGACCCATAGATTGTTCTTAGTGACCCTGGACTTGTCAGGTGGCTGCAGACTGTGTCAGAGGACCTGGGTCAACATGAAGCTGACCATCACGTGACACCTGGACATCCCCTTAGAAGCAGGAAGCGTAGGGTGACCGTGTGGATCCTCACCTGAGCCAGGACATAATTAATAATTACGCCGGGAGCAGAGGGACCAAAGGGACTTCCCAGGACCCGCTATATGGAGAAAACCAGGAAACAAAGCCCCAATAGCTGCCACATCGTTACTGCGAATTCAACGCTACTCTCAGGCTGGTGCCGGGGGACATGGCTTTACACAAATATTTATCAAGTTTACAGCACACATACATGGTTCAACACATGTGCGCTGGTGAAAGAGCCTGGCATGTTCCACCCCTGGTTGTCCCTGGCGGCCAACACCTTCCTGCCTGGCAGATTTATGAGGCGCTCTCACACCTACGCACCCCACCCACCCACCGAGGAGGGGTCCCTGGGCTGGGAGAGCACAAAGGATGTCACGCTTTCAGCAAGCCTGACTTGTCCTCCATTGTCATTTATTTTTCACAACTCAAAAATCACGGAGTAATCAGGGTCATGCAGAGATAGGCAACCACAGACCATTTCTTCTGCAAAATGTGCCTCTGTCTCATGGAAGGTACCACGGACCAAGTGAGGGAAAATAATAAAGAGTCAAAAAAATTAAGAAAGCTTTGTCTATAACCCTGCTATGCAAAGATAACCACCATTCATATCGGAATGCATGTCCTTTCATTATTTTTAATGTATTTTTTCCATAGCCTTTTACACTAGGGTGGGGATTTCTCGTCAACAGTATTGGGATCATATTATATTATATTATCGGTTAGGATCTTGCGTTTTGTCCCCTTGCAAGCATTCTCTGCACATACTTTTAGCAACATTATTTTTTAATCTCTGTAATATTCTTTCAACTGCATAAACCACAGTTTACTTAAACATTCCCCATGTTCAAACATTTAGGTTGTTTCTAATTATTTTGCAAAAAATCTATTTCTTGTACTTCGGATTACTTCCTCAGGATAGCATCCTCGGAATTAAACCACCAGGCTAAGGGAGCATTTTTAAATGTGCGGTGCACGCTGCCAAATCTCTGCCCCTGGGGCAGCCCCGCCTGTACTGCCACGGCTCGGAATGTGCAGTTTCCAGTCCGACACCACACACCAGACACCAGCGAGTGCTAATGTCTGTCCCCTTATTAACAGGAGCCAGCACTTGGCTTTAATGTGCATTTCCTCTATCACTAGTAAGGGAAGACATTTTTCCATGTTTATTCCCTAAGCATATTTATGACTCCTGTGAATTGGGTAGCCACGTACTTTGACGAACAATCTACTTGAGGTTGCATGTGTAACTTATCACTTTTTATAAACCCTTTGCACACTAAAGACATTAACCCTTAGAATGCTGTGTTTGCTGGAAATATTTTCTTCCACGTGGTAGCTGCTCTTCCTTTGTTGCCTATTTTGTGTTTACTGGCATGCAGAAGTTCCCGATTTCCATATAATTCAACCTGGCTTCTTTCTCTTTGTGATTTCATCTATCAGTTCTTGTCTTAAAATGCCCTTCCCTTTTAAGTTGCGATATTCGGTTCTGTTTGGTTCTAGATTTGCAGATTTGGAGAGTGCGCTTCAACACCGTAATCGCGAATCCAGGGTCGACCCTCGTACCTAGAGCAGGGGATAGACCAATCGTCTGCTCCAGCTTGACGAGGAAGAGGCCACTTCCCAGTTCCAGGCCTGCTCCTGACTTGCAGTTCCACGACGAGGAAAAGGGCAGGGAGCAGGTGGGAGGCGGGTGGGATGCAGGATGGGGCGTCCAGGATGTGGGATGCCTCCCCCGGCTCTGGGACTGATTTTCCCTGGATGGCCTCTCTCCTCCAGTCATCGTTTTTTGTCTCTGCTTTAAATCAGAGGTTCTTAATCAAGGGCAATTGTCCTCCGGGCACATTGGCCAGGTTTTGACAGTCACAACTGGGGGGTGCTGCCGGCGTCTAGTGGGTAGAGGGCAGGGATGCTGTTCATCGTCCTACGATGCGTAGGACTCAGGACAGCGCTGTGCCCCCGGAACAAGGAATTTTCTAGCCCAAAATATCGATAGTATCAAGATTAAGAGACCTTGCTTGAAATTGAGGGGTGGCTTCCCTAGCTAAATTGGCTAAAATGATGCTAAAAATAAATGATCATCAGATCATTTATGGTGCATCAGAGTTAACTGGTTGTCTTACAATGGCCATGCCCTCCTTTCTTGGGTAGAACATTTAGCCAGGCACACATAATCAGGAAGAAACACTGCACAGCCCAACTTTCCTTGCAGCCAGGTATCATCAGGTGACTAAATTTCAGGGCAATGAGATGTAAACAGGAGTGTCAAGGGGCAGCTTCAGAGCCCCCGCTTTAAAAGTCAACTGCCACTCACACCTCACCTCTCCCTTCCTGTACCCTAGAATGCAGATGTGATCGTGGAGCTGCAGCACCCTTTCTGCACCATGAAGTAGCTTCAGGAGCAGGGCTATGCGTGGCCAGCAAGACAAAAAGAGCCTGGTCCCTGAGGTCTTTGAGGAGCAGAGCTGCGTCTCAGTCCCGGACAGCCACCTCCAGACTATGGGAAAGGAAAAATAAGCTTCTCTCTTATTTAGGCCACTGCTATTTTGAGTCTCCGTGACTTACCACTGAATCTAGCTATTGCAAATGTGACATAGGAAACGTTTGTGAAGGTTTCTGATAAAATTCCAACCTGAATTTGAGAGGATTAAATAGAATAAAGTGTGCAAATTGCTTAGCTGATCATTTGGTACACAGCAAGCACTTAACAGTTACCTAGCTGAGCTCTACCGCATGACAGGTGTCACACCACACAGCTTGGACCCAGTGTCTTAACCCTCTCAGCAGCCCATGAGGGAGGTGGATCATGGCCCCTGTTACAGACATGGCACAGAGACTATTGCACTGTCAGGGCAGAGCTGGGCCCGGTCCCTGCATTGTGTCTGGTCCACCTCAGCAGACACTGGGCACTCCATAGTTTGGAAGCATCTAGAATCCAGCAATTGTGGACAAAGCTCCCTTTTCCTGATGATCTTGCTTCATCCCAACTCTGTGGGCTTTTCATTGTAGCCCAATATTGCTGCTTCAGCTCCAACCATCTCATCTGAATTCCAGAATGCATCTCCAACCTGGGGGGCATTTTTTTGTGGCATTTGGGCTGCCCTACAGAAACTGAGGCTGAGTGACCTGTCCAGCATCACACCATAAGTTGCAGAGCTGGGGCTCAAATCCGGGTGGATTTAATACCACAGTCTGTGTGCTTAGCTGCAAGGGCAAACTGTCTCAATAAATACTGCGGAATGGAGGCAGAGAACAGAGGGATGCCAGCTCTGGCCGTGCTGCCTCTAAGCAGAAACTGGTACTGGCCACACACAGACTTGCTCAAACTCACAGCGATCCCCGTTCCATAGATAAGGAAACTGAGGGTGAGAGAGGTCGGGAGACCTACCTGAGGCCTCTCCACCAGGCAGCGTCAGGTTTAGAAAGAACAGACTCATGTGTGCCTAGGTGCTGTTCTCCTACCCTCCCACCTGCTCACATGCCATGTGGCCACTGTGTCTTCGTGTCCCCAGACTGGCACGATGTTCCCTTGACCCAGAGTCCCCACTCACCAACACGATGCTCTGATGTGCAGCTGGCGGGGCCCAGGCATGGCCTGGTGTCCCCCCCTCACCTGCAGGCCCCTCTCTGTCTGTGACACCTGCCTTCACCCCTGGCAGCACGGGGGACTCAGGTGCCCGGATGGGGGTGTGGCGCGTCATCCCCCTTGGACCCGAAACAGCTCCGTGTGTGGTGGGCCTCCAGTCACTGCCACGTGAGTGAGAAATGGAACACGTTTCTTGCAAGCGCAGAGACCAGGCCCGTTTGGTATCGGGGCGTGGGGAGAGCCCTGAGAACAGGTGGGCAGGGAAGGCTGGCTAGGGGAGGTGAGGCTGGGCTCTCCCACCTGCAGAGGGGACGGACTTCAGATAGGAGGCGGGAGCCCCGACGCTAGGATCCGTGTTCCTTGGAGGCAACCAGATGTCCTGGGCCCTGCGGGGTGGGGCAGACGGCCAGGATAGGTGGCCCCAGCCCTCGGGAGAGTGCCGTCAGCCCATGTGGGTCGTTAGCACCTAAAGAGGGTGTAAAAGTGACTTACGAGCTGAAATCAGGTGTTCAGGCATAAACACGCCAAGGCCCGTGATTGATTTGACTGGGTAAATAGCTTTTATAATTGGTATGTTTTTTATTAAATGTTAAAGGCTGCATATTTATGTGAGAAAGAATCGTGGGCTCGTAGAGGCCAGCGTGCTAGACCGGTGTGGCACAGGCCTCGGCCACCTCCCTGCTGGCAGGGACCCAGGACCATGAATGGTGTTTCTGTTGGCTGGACTCCCAGGACCCTGCAGGACTCCGGGGAGGAGAGGGGCAGGGGCTTAATTGCTTAATCAGCTCCATTTCCAGATACCGAGTGACTTTTGCCACTTTCCTCGGCTTGAAGTCCACAAGGCTTGGAGAAGAGGGAAGGCGGTGGAGAAGCGTGGAAGGGGCTTCTGCCTCCCTGTGGCACAGGCCAGCTCTGTCCTGCCAGCTCTGGGCATGCAGCGCCTGCCTGGGACAGCATGGGGGAGGCCGTGCGTCAGTGGAGGCAGAGTGTCAGGGCCCCCGGAACGGCAGGGCTCCCACGTTGGCCCATGAGGCACCTTACGGCCTGGCACGACCAGTGGGTGCTCACTGGCACCGCGGGCAGAGCACGTGAGCACAGGGTGAGGTGGGAGCACCAGGGGGCAGGGGCCAGGGTAAGTGTGTGCAGAGCACCGGTGAGGCTCAGAGCAAGCTGCTCATTGGGACCAGCTATTCTGGGAGCGACATCTTGCTAAGGCCGCTTCTTCGGCCTCAGTTTCCTCATCTGCAAAGTGGGTTAACGATCCTCACTCTGCCCACACTGCTCCAGGCGAGAAGGCTCTGAGATGATTGCCGTCAAGTCCCCAGTCTGAGGGAAGGTCTTCTCACTGCTGTCTTCTTCAAAATCTGTTTGCTGTCACCCGAGGGAAAACTCAGCGATGCTTAAAGCCCAACAACTTAAAAAGAGTGCCCAGACCCCAGGTGCAGGGGGCTCGTTCTCCCTCATAGGGGGAAGCTGTGCTCTGACCTGAGTCCCGGCCGTGCAGAGGGGCTGCCTTAGCTGGGCCCGCACCATGCACTGTCCCCAGCTCCCATACCCAAACAAAGCGCAGCTGATAGGGGACCCGGGCTGGGGTTCAGTGTGTGACCAGGGACAGGGCTCAGTGAGGGACCAGGGACAGGGTCCAACCTACAACCCAGTCTGGCTCACTTCCTTCCCCTGCCCCTTGCTTCTTTGGTGCCTTTGCAGGGTGGGGTCCCTGGGGGGGCAGGCTCCTCGGTTATCCAATGTATAAATGGAGCCTTAGAACTGAGCCGCTCTGCAAGGTGCCAACCCACCCGCCCCTCCCCGCACGGCTGAGCCGAGGCCAGACACCCTGACCAGGGCTCAGGCAGGGATTTGCACGCAGTTAGGGCCTCTTCCGCCTGCCAATCCGGCTTCCTGACTAAGCCTCGGCAAACTCGCCTAAGCCGGGCCTGAGCCCCTGCCGCTCACAGGAGGTTTGCAGCCCAGGAACGAGCCTCCAGGCGCTGGGCAGCTCCCACCCGCCCTGTCACTGGCACAGGCAGGTGTGGGAAGGACTTGTCCTCTGTGAGCGGCTCCCAGCCCAGATGGATGAAGTCACTTGTGTCTCACGGCCAGGCGAGCCTCCTCACCCTTAGGTAAATATGGGCCTCACCTCCTTCCCCTGGTTCCAAGCAGGCCGCCCAGGGGCTGGCAGGGAGGCAGGGCCTCTGATCAGAGTGGCCCCACAGCTGCCCAGGGCTTGGGAAGGAGCCCCCGGCTTGGCCTAGAGTAGGGTTGTCACCCTGTGAGCTGTTACAGCTGCATCCCCCGTCCTGCCTCCTCTGACTAAACCCCCAGAGTCCCTATAGGGTGGGTTCATGGTCCCCACGTGTGAGGTCAGGAAAGAGACTCAGGAAAGTGAAGCCGATTGATGGATCGATGCCACATGGACTGTAAGCAGTGGAGCCGGCTCTGCATGTAGAGGTCATCTTCTTTGGGTGGCTATTTTTTGGGGGTCCGGGCAGAGCCAGAACCCTGTCTGGGGGGACTTCGATCTCCCGCTGCCAGCCCTGAAGCTCCCCAAGGAGTATAGTACGCAGCCATCACCTAGGGCCTGGGAGAAGGCCGGGCCAGGCTGTGGCCACTGTAGCCTGGGGTGGCTCCAGCTGACATCCTTCCTGCGGCGCAGTGTGCTGGGCACGGCCACCCTTCTTTATACAGAGGGGACATATGCCCTGCCGGCTGGGCAGCTCTTGCCCTGACACCCCACCTCGGACAGGGATTCAGTTGACTTCTAAGACCCCTTCCAGGATGTCCTTGGCAAACAGCAATGGCAGGGGATCCACACTTTCTACACAAGCGTCCTGGTCCCCTTGGTCACCTGCCCCCAAGCTCTTGGCCATACCACACGAAGCCAGCACGAGGACAGTTGCCTGAACCTGACCCGGGGCAGTGGGAATCTCTGAAGGTCAGGCAGCCGATGCCCCCGAGCTGCCAGGAGAGACGCTGCAAGGGTCCAGAGTGGGGGAGACAGCAGACATGGTCCTGGGGAAGGGAAATGGTGGCAGCTTTGGGGCCAAATGTAGGGCCAGGGCCTTGTCTCAGGCCCAGTGACTGAGGGGCTGATAAGCAGATCCTGGGGAAGGAAAGCAGAGGGAGGCTCTGCTCAGCAGCCTGCCAGTTTCTGTGGTGTCAGTGCTGTCATCACGGCACACTCCTGGCCATCAAAGTAGTGTGTGGCCATCAGCTTTATGGAGCCAGCACTGTGGCCCACACACTGCCAGAGGACAGGGGGTCCCCCAAGGTGGGCCTTTCAGGGAAGGGGGATTTCTCTGCCCTCCAGCCCAGGCTGACCTAGCAGAACAGCTAGTCCCCAGGGTCCCGTGCTGAGAAGAAAGCCCCACGGCAAACAGGAAATGGGAAACCACATATGGCGAAGCAGCCAGACCTGCTGGAGGCTCAGGGTGTGTCCCTGGCCTGGCAGTGGCTCTGGGAGGAACACAGGGACTTTCTGTGTCCACGGGTTGGATATGGGGCCCAGCTCCCGGGGAAGCTTCGGGGCCAGCCAGGGGTGTACCGGGGGCCTTGGAGCTGACAGCTGCGCCTCTCTGCACCTCAGTTAATAATCTGCCATCCCTGTGCCACTGCCTAGTGCCTGGTGACAAGTAGCTTGCGGCACCATCAGGAGCTCATAGCCAAGATCTATGGACGGAGAAAGCTTTCTTGTGCAGAGATAAAATCCCAGCCCAGGATTAAAGTCACAAATGAATGGACCTTTCTATGACATGCCTTTGCCTCCCTAGGCTGAGCAGGGACGGGCTTCCTTCTCCAGGGAGACTGACCTGCAGTTCAGGGAGCTCAGTCAGAGCAAGGGGAGCAGGTGGAAACTTTCCTCCCCCAACACCTCTACTCCCACCTGCAACATCGCTGCCTTCTCCGTACATGAGCCAGGTAGCCCCTCTCCCACCTGCCCGCCATGCACTGGCTGCTGGAGTGACTTCTCCTCTGTCTGCCAGCCCCTGATGCGCCCATCACCACAAGTAAAACTCATTCCCTAGCCTGTCTGTCATTGCTGGACTTCCTGCCTTCCCCGCTTCCCCCACCCTAAGCCCGGCAGCTCATTGCCATCCTCAGAACAGCCTCCTTGCCCCTTGCCTTTGGTAATGCTGTCCCCTGTGAAGTGCCCTCGCCCCTCCTGGACCTCTCAAACTTTGGCATAGCCCAAGGCCCCATGCAAATGCCCCCAGAGTGCGCCTTGGCCAGCCTTGTCTTCTACGTCCCTGAGCCTGTCACTCCTCATCTTTCTCTCACCAAATTGATCACCCGCCCATCCAACAGACAGTTCCTGAGTTGCAGCTCTGGGCCAAGCCTAGGGAGGTAAATCGCAACCTGGCCCTCAGGGAGCTCCGGGTCTGGCTGGAAGACAGAGGGCAGGCAGGGAATTAGAGGGTGCGGGGCCGGGACAGAGGCTGGGAGCTCAGGATGTCCGCGCGGATGGAGGCGGCAGGCCATGTGACCCCAGGGAAAGCTGGCAACACCAGAGGGTGGAAGAGACGGGAAGGATGGTCCCTGGCACCCCTGGAGGGAGCACAGCCCTGTCCACACCTTGATGGCAGACTCTGGCCTCCAGAGCTGCAAGACAAGTGTCTATTGTGTGAGTGCCAGCGTGTGGGACTCTGTTCTGCAGCCCTAGGCATTACCAGGCCCTCCTGTGCGTGAGGAGGAGCTCAATCCCGCTGGCTCCCTTGGGCAGCACCGCAGGCCTCCCTCTCCAGGGTCTCCAGGCTGGGCTGTCGCCCTCCCTCCCGGGGGCTCCCGCCCCTTTCTCCAAACCTGCAAACAGAGGCCCAGCCACATGGTGGGCGCAGTGGCACTGCCCCACTCTGCGCGATGGAGCCACAACCCCCCCAGCGACTTCCTAGGGACAGAAGCAGACTGGGCGGAGGGAGCCCAGGGGACAGTTCCTCCTCCCACAGTCCCTCCGTGGGGCCGAGGCTCAGCCAGGTCTGGAGCAGGGGCAGAGTTGGCCCACGGGAGGTGAAGCTGGTTGGGCCACGTGCACCCAGGCTCGCCTGCAGAGGTCGTCCTGGGGCCCAGCCTGGGGCTCCACGTTAAGATCCGGAGCTGCCGTCTGACACTCCAGGAGCAGGTAGCCAGTCCTGCCCCTCCCGGCCCACGCGGGCTCCAGGAGCTGCTGCTGGTGCCACCCTGCCCCTGGCTCTGCCTTGGTTCCCCAGGGTGTGCTCCTGGTCCCAAGGGGCTGCGGGCCACATAGCCCTCCCTCCCCTCCCATCTCAGCAGCAACCCCTCCTCGGAGTTCAGGGCCCCTCCCCCATTGCTCCCTCCTCCCCTGTCTTAACCTCACTTGAAAACACTTACACTTTTATTTTGAAATAATTGGACTCAGGAAGTTGCAGGTGCAGCCTAGAGGGGCCCCGAGAGCCCTCCTGGCAGCCTCCAAGCGTGCCCTCTGACCTCACACGGGAATGGCCGCTCCATCCGCTGTGGCAGTCTGCGGACCTCATTCACCTTCGCCAGGCTGTACGTGTGTGAGAGTATGTGTGTGTTTGTGTGAATGTGTGTCTGTGTGTACAAGCGTGCTCACCTCTGTGTGTCTGTGCATGTGCGTGTATGCCTATGTCCGTGTGTCTGTGCATGTGTGTGTCTGCGTGTGCAAGTGTGCGAGTGCGTGCCCCCTGGGTCTCAGCCCGTGCATGCCTCTATGCAGCCGCCCCCAGGTGGAGCTTGCGGCTCAGATGGCTCCATCCCCACCAGGATCCAGGTGCTCCTCATGACGGCACCACCCTCGGCCCGCCCCTAGCTCAGCACCCACTCACCTGTCCTCTGTCCCCATAACTGTCATTTATAGAGTGTTACACACACGGAGCCACATGGTTTGTACCCTTTGGGGATCGGCTCTTTTCCTCACTCAGCACAACATCCCTGGCATCGTCCTTTCCCTTCAGTGCCGAGTGGCCGCCCCGGGCCCGGTTGCAGCATGGCCTACTGTCTCCCTTCCTGAAGGCTTCCACAGCAGTGGGCCTGAAGGCAGACCACGAGCCCAAAGTTCTGGAGGGAAGGCCGTGGACACCACTGGGACCCTCCACTTTAAAGGGGTGGTGGAGGGAGGCGGGGGTGGCCTGTGCAGACGGGGGTGGGCAGGGGCCACCTGGTGGAGACGCTGTGGTCTTGGTGCCTCCTCGGCTTGGCCCTGAGTGGCGCTGGATGGAGGACAGCTCTGGGGAGGTGCAGCCGTGGGGAGCGGTGCAGAGGGCCAGGCTACACGAGCAGGAGCATCCACAGAACCCGTCTTGCCTGCTTCCAGAAGACCAAGGGCCTTCACTGACATGCCCTCCCTTGCTCCCTGGACTCTGGACATCCCCCAAAGGCTGTACCTTGTACATGAGGCAGGAGTAGACCCTGCTGTGGGATGCCAGGTTGGCACTTCGGGAAGGCGGGATTCCCGGGAGGGACTTAGACACCTGGGGCAGGAGTCCACAGGGGAGCAGTAGGGCCCGGAGCAGGTGGGGGCTCCGCTGGGCCTAGGGGTGCTGGGGGAACCAGAGTGAGGCCAAAGAATAGGGCTGAGGAGGGACACTGCCGGCCGGGCTGGGCCCAGGGACAGGCCTTCAGAAGGGCCCAGCCAGGAGTCCCCGAGAACTCACTGTCCTCACCACGGTGCTTTCATGCCACTTTGGAAGCAGTGTGACAAAGAGGCTGGAAGTGGGTGCAGATAACACAAATTAAAATGTGTTCTGAGGAGTGACAGGAGGCAGCAGGTTGAAGCCTCCTAGAGACGAGCCGTGTGAGGACGGCTCTGTGCTCCCGTGACAGCACGTCCTGCCAGAGCACCTCTGATTACAGGAGAAAGGAAACCACGGCCTGAACAAAGCAGACGCGCGGTACTCGCTGCCCTGCTTAAGTGGCTTTTTTGTCCAGGAGCAGCTCCCAGGCTGACAAAGGCTGGAGGGAAGGGCCCGTAGCTCTTTCTCAGGGACTCAGCGCCAGTGCTGGGGGGTGGGGGGAAGGGGGCCTGGGCAGCTTTCTGACAACAGGGCACCCCCCAGCCCGCCTTGCCAGCCTCCACCCAGGAAGGGAGCCCTTTCCTAGCCAGCCCTCTGGTCTGGCTGTGGCACCTCCAGTCAGACCCCGGCTTCAGTTTCCCCAGCTGCAAAGTGAGGATGACAACACTGAAGGGCTTTCAAAGATGCCATGGGGAAGAATGGTGCTGAGCCCCATCCCAGAGAACCTCCCAGCACTGTGGCCAGAGGCTGACACGGAGCCAGAACCGAGGCACCTGCCAAGGATGGCACCTCCAGAGCAGGAGACGTGACTTCTGCAGCACAGAGAACAGTGAACAGGCAGTGGCTATGTGCTGGAGGCTGAGGGTCCGGCCCCCATTCTTGCATCCCACAACAAGTCCTCAAAGAGGAGGGTCACAAACCTTCCCAGGAAAGGAGACAGGTGCCACTGCCGCCAGCCAGCTGCAGGAAGCCTGCACCCTGGGCCCACAGAGAATCAGAGAGCCAAGGGCCCCAGGGACCGGCCCCAGGCACATGCGTGGCTCCCAGATCTGTTTGCTGACAGAGTCCAGCAGACACGTTCTCCCTGGTTCCGGCCTCTTTCAAATGAGATTCACTTGATTTCTCAAATTTATTTTGGCAGGGGAAAAATGTAATTTCTAATTTAAAATTTAAAATCCACCATCCTCATCAACATACACTCAGCTCAGATGGTGTTGGGGAAATTAGCTCTGTCACTCTTGCACACGCCAGCACAAGGCCGGCAGCAGGGACCAGCTCTCCCACCCTGGACGCTCATGGGCGCAGCGCCGAGAGCCCTGTGGGCTGACGGGCGTCTGAGTGGAGGCGTTGGGAGAGCCTGTCCCTCGCCTTCCCCTGCCCAACTCGCTGTGTGACTTCCAGCCTGTGAACTCACCTCTCTGGCCTGGGTGGTCCTCTCTCTGACAACAGGTGGCAGCAGCATAGGTGACATGTTGTGACGTCGCAGGGGTTCACAGAGGAGTGGGGGGTTCGTGGAAGCCCCAAGCACAAGCTTAGGAATTAGGCCAGCCAAGTTGTTATGCTTGGGTGCACACACACGCGTCGTATGACCTGGGGAAGCCAAGGGACTCCCCCCCACTTTGGTCTCCTCCCGCAGCTGTCAACACGAACGCCGCATGTGCGTTGCCTTGCGCAGGGTCATGCGTCCTGTGGGAACTCATTCCGGCTGGTACCTGGAAGGGCTGATGTGCTTCGTGAACGGAGGGGCTGTGAGCTCTGTGTGCTCCAAGCGGGAAGAACGTGAGTCTAGACGGTTAAAGAAGTTCCATCTGGGGAGCCAAGGACGGACCTCATCAAATGCTGCATTTTCCAGATGGAGAGACAGATGCTAAGGGAGGTTAAGCACTTCGCCTCACATCATGTGTGTTTTGGGAGGGGCGGCCCCGGACCCCAGAACTGTGCTTGCTCTCCCGCCCCACCAGTGAGCCTGCACCGGGCCCTGCTCCTGCCAGCCTGGCAAGGGCCACATGCACCTAGTCACCGCCATGCCCTTTGCAGGGCTATCCACTCCTCTGTTGGCAGCCGGAACTCCAGAACCCCCAGGTGAAGAACTTTGCCAAGGCCACAGACGTCTGTATGACTCAGGGCTTCTGGTCACAAGTGGCAGAAACACAACACACCCTGACTTGGACAGAAAGAGGATCTATTGGCTCATGGAAGCCCAGGAAAGCTGTACAACCAACAGACAGGAAGTCCAGCATTCATTTGTTTAAAACATGCGCATGGAGCATCTACAGAGGTCCAAGTGCTGCTTCAGGCACTGGCAAGATAAAGATGAACAATAAGAAAAGGCACAGACAAAAATATCAGGAAGTGACAAGTGTCCACACAATGGCGGAATAGAATGTGGACAGGGTTGTGTTTGGAATTGGGCAATCAGGGGACCTCTCAAAGGAAGGACAGTTAGGTTCCAGGAAGCCCCTGGACCTCATGAGTACTGTTGGGGCCATTAGGTCCTCTGTTTTCCTCTGAGTGTCAGCCTCATTCTCTCACCACCTGGTGGAAAACATGGGGCCAACAGCTCACATGGAATCTCAAACCACAGTCTGAAGTCCCACCTTTATTAATATGAAGTCTCAGGGAAGCCCTTTGATTGGCCCAGGTTAGGTTGAGTGGCCATCTTCGCACGAATCAACTGCAGGTGGTGGGCAGGCTCAGTGAGGATTGGCAGCTCCTGCAGCATCCGCCTGGTTGGAGAAGAAGGAAGACCAAGGTCCTGGGAGATTAGACCAGGCAGCTGTCCACATGTCAAAGCCAGGATGGAATGCAGGCCACACACCTTCCCTCTCATCCACACACCTGCCCTGGAGAGTTTCCCAGAATTCTCTTCCCCTCTGCACAGCACCAAGATTTCAGGTAAATCATTATCTTTCATTTGATTAGAGAGCTCCTCGGCCTCCCTGTGCCAGACGCGCCTTTCAGAACCCACCTATGTGTTCCTGACCAGGCATCTGCCTGAGCTCCGAGCCCCTCCCACCCCTCACCACACCCTCTCCTCAAACCTCCAAGAACCCCAGCCCCATAGCAGGGACAGATATGGTTTGCTGTGGACAATGCTTTGGAAGTGCCACCATTTTCCTGCAGAGTGGCTCGACCCCTTTTTCTACTTCCTCAGAGCCCCATCTTCCTGTCTTAAAAGTGGACAATTGTGATGTCTGCCTCTGGGCTTGTTGCATGGAACAAGGCACAGGGCAGATAGGCATGCAGTGTCTGGCTTGGCAGCTGCTGCAAAGCGCCTGGGATGACTGTGGGAAGGTAGCACACCTGCAGCGTTGGGCCTTGTCCATAGAGGCATCACACAGGCTGCGGAAATACTGCCCTGCCGTGCCACCTTGGAAACCCAGCCTGGGTAGGTTTCACACACACAGCATATCTTTGGACCAAAGGGCAAAATCAGTGGACAAGACAGAATGCCCCCAGCACCCAGGAGCTGGGGCAGGGGACACAGCACAATTTCAAGTGCGATGTCATCACTAGGATACTGCCGTCACCACCCAACAGCAGCCTTGGTACAAGGGCTTCCTGGTGAGTTCCAGGCAGACACCTGTTTTTACTTGGGGTCCTGGCCTAGCCTCTGTGTAGGGTGGGTGCTTACTCCCAGGAGAGCCCAGCCTCAGACAGCATGCGCCTGCCAGCAGCCACTAACCAAGGTCATGGTAGAGGCAAGTTGTCCCCCTGTTCCAGTGTCTTGTCGTACTGCTGGAATCTCATCATTAATTCTCCGTTCCTTGAGTCAAGTACTGCCCTGTGAAACCACAGACCCCTTGGGGACAAGGAGCTGTTATGTCCCTTCATGTCCGGAAGAGACCTAGGAATATATCAAGGCAGGATGCCCTCCCTGTCTCGCCGCTGAGGTGAGCCCAGCAGGGAGCTTGCTGAAGACAACCTCCCATCCAGCCTGCTGTGGCGTCTGCCCCTCAGCCGCCTGGTTCAGGCGTTGGGATTCCTTGGCAAAACAGAAGGATCCTACTTGGAGGAAGAAACTAAGAGCTGCTGAAGCCCAACTCTTTGGCAAGCCCTTGAGGAAGGTCACCCCATTACCTCCTCACGGCCACTGTGTGTGACAGACAAGAGGCGGGGGCCAAAGTCATGGCAACACTAGGACTAGGATTTGACCCCATTCTGCCTCTGAGGGGGACTCAGCAGCACCTCGGTCCATTAGCCAGCAGATAAGTGGGTCCTTTGGGCTGAAGCAGGGGCTGGGGTGTGGACAAAGGACGCCAAAGGACTCGGGCACTGTCCACAGAGGTGAGGTGCTGAACCATCGGGTCCTTAGCACTAGGAGAAGAAGTTCAGAGCGTGCCTGAATCCAAGAGAAAACTAAAGAAACGCTTAGTGGATGGAATATGCAAGTAGAGGCCACAAAGAATCCCCTTAACTCTGCCCTGAATTAGTGCCTCCCACAGGAAATCAGACGTCCCCAAACTTTCTCTAGCTCCTCAGTCCCCTCCTTCCCACTGCCCTCATTTCATTTCCATTTATCCTTTGTTGACCTCCAAGTCCGTGTTTCCACTTCTTGAATTATCCTCTTAGCATCCATGTCTAGTTGTCAAAGTCCTAGTGCTTTCGGAAGACCAAAGGTCAGCTAGGAAGGCAAAGACATGAGATGGCCACCATGGTGGGCAGGGGGTTACCCAGAGCAGCTGAAGTCAGTGAATCCCAGAGGACTGGCAGTTATTCCTATGGTGGCTGAAGCTCTGGCAGCCACTCTGACACCAAGTACCAACTAGGGTGCAGGTATGACAAAAGGCAGGTGGAGGTTGTGGTGTTAACTGAAGCAGGGAACCTGCCTCAGCAGAGTCTGAGGTTAACGTGGGGGGCTATTGTCCACCTTTCTGTCCTGGAGCAGGAGTGTGGTGCTCAGCTACAAGCAAGGATCTGATTCCAGGTGACAGTCATCCCTGACACCCAAGGTCATGACTCATTTATTCTCTTACTCAACAGCCTGTACCCAGTGCTTACGTTATGCAGGGATGGTGTCATCAATTCCTGGCAGCTCTCCTGACCCCCACCCCTGCCTCACCCAAGCTGGGGGTGTCCAGCCTGTGCTCTGTGGGCACCCACACATTACACATGTGATGTGCCACCTTCCACCCTAAGCCACAGGTACACAGGGCCGGGACCATGGTCGTTCCCTGGCCACCCCATGCCCATTGCCTGCAACAGTGATTAGCATGTAGTAATCACTTAACACTGTTGAGCAATTCATTGACTAAACTTGGATATTATTTTTCATGTAAACATCAAGGGAGGTCTTCGCCATTAAACAGCCTAAGTTCAAGGCCGAGCTATGACATGAACTCTGTGTGCCTCCATCCCCTTCTCTACAATGGATACAGACGTGACACTCATCTCTTTCTCCCAGAGGTGTCCTGAGAAGGACACGAAGTGACAGACATCCAGTGTCTTTGCCCATAGCAAGTGGTTGTGCAGGCACGATTGCTCTTCCAGATCATTCTCCGGAAGAAGCCTTCTCATGGCACATCACGGGGACCATGCCTTACAAAGTGCAGGTGCTCAGAGACATACAGGGGACAGAACTGAGACCACCCATACAGTGAGGTCGCCTAGGGGTGAGCTGGAGGGCCTCAGGTGAGCTGAGCGAGCTTGGGTCAAATTGGAGAAATTGACTGAATTAATGGCCAGGATTGGGTTAAAGTCAACAAACTGGCCTGAGCATGACTGAAATGAATTGAAGGAGGTGAGTTCAGCCAGACTAAAGAAAAGAAATTGAATTGAATGAAAGGAATCCAATAGAATGGAATTAAAATAGATTGAATTGGCTTGATTTGATTTGAATTGAAGAGTCAAATTGAAAATTGGGCTGGGTTGAGCTGGAGGCCTGGGACTGAGTTGAAAGAAGGAGCTGGGAGAATTTGAGACCAATGAGATGAATTGGGTAGAACTGAAAATTTGGAACACGTGACTGCAGCTCGAGTTCATTTTATCTGGGATTGGGGAGCCCAAGCCAAGGTTTTCTCCCAGCCGAAACATACTTGTCCTCTGGATCTGGTGGTTCAGAGAGCATTCATGAAGCACCTACTGCATTCAGGTGCCAGGTTAGGACCTGAGTCAGACCTGACCCTGTCCCAAGGGCACTTGGGGCACAATTTCCTATGAGTGTACTGGTTGCTGAAGTCAGGATCACAGAGGGGCACAAAGCCGACATGCTAGGAGGACCTGGGGTCTAAACCTTGAAGGAGGAGTCTATCACCCGCCCTCCTTTGGTGCAACGACTTTGAGTGCGTGGTGCACATCTGGTCGTAGGGCCAGGAAGGTGCCACGTGTCTGAGGCCATAGAGATGACAGCAGGGAAATCTGTTGGGCCCTAGGCTCTATATCCTCTCTGACCTTCAGTTTTCTCGTTTGTAAAATAGGGACGAAAGTAGCTTCCTTGGAGAAGTGTTTCAAGAAAAGGGGAAAGTCAGACTTTCTTTTCTGCAGTAACCTGTGCCCCTGACTGAGCTTTTGTTAATTGCTGGCTCTTTCCTCTAAACTCTTTGACTCTAGAGGCAGCTTCTGGAGCTGGTTGCACATCTTTCTATCTCCCAGAGGCCAAGGCCCCGGTGGAGCAATTATGTTGGGCCCTCTGGACCTGCTCCTCCCACCCCTTCCGCTGCCTCTTGCTGCTTCCCCATGGGGTCCCCTGAACGCTGCCGGCAGCCACTGGGCAAGTCTTTTCAGCCTTGCGGCCATCCTGCGGTCCTCATTCTCCTGGGCTCGGCACCACAAACACCCCCTCCAGGGAGGCCTCCATGTTCCCAGACAGGGCTCATGTCACCACCCTCCGCCCACGGTCCCCCTCTGCTCAGCCCACCTGCCACACCCTGCCTGCTTTCTGGGCTCCTGCAGCCCCCACAGACAGGTAAAAGGCATTTTCATCTCCCAGGCCAGGGCAGTGTGTGAGCCCCTCACCTGGGGGTGACTGGCCCATCGGTGTGGCTATTGGGCTTCCTTTCTGTGGCTTTCATCCCCAAGTTTGTTTTCATTTGAAGCTTTTCAAGGACTTTTAAAGACAATTCATCTAAGGGCACCTCTGCCTTAATAACACAGTTATAATGAAAATTCACCAAACGTAGCACGTGCCATCCCAGAAAGATGAGTTTAGCTGCTTCTGAGTGTTTTTGCATTTTTTTTCACTGTTATTTTTCCCCTACTTGTGTCAAGTTCAAGGATTTTTAGTCAATTAGTCTAAGAATACCTCGGCCTTGTTTTCATATTTCTAATAAGCATTTTGTGCACGTGGAGAACTGCTCACGCGACACCTCCTGCCAATTCCTCCCGAGCTGTCTCAGCTCCTGGTGTTGCCTGTTTTTGTTGTTGTTGTGATTTGTTTCTTTTTTTTTTTTTCTTCCTATTTTGCTGAGAAGGGGGAGTGAGACAGTGGGGGGATGGATGCTCTGCCCTTCCCGAGTGATAAGAGGTCCTTCAGCCTCACTGGGGTTTGCCAGGTGAGGCCGGCTTGCACTCTCAGAGGGAAGCAGAGGGGCCCCTCCTCTACGGCACCATTTAGCCATCCTTAGACAGCTCAGGGCCAAGCCCTCAAATGTAAGCCCAGCTCTTCTACTGACTAGCTGTCATGCCCTGGCTGGAGCCCTTAACCTCTCTGAGCTTCCGTTTTCCTATCTTTAAAATGGGAATAATAATAAGTGCTTCTATGGGTGTTATGTGGATTAAACAAGAATGATGTGTAGAAAATGCTTCATGCATAGGAAAGGCTTACTAAACAGTGACTGTTACTACTACTACTAATAGATCACAAAATACTAATTGACTCACACCACCCCTTTTTTAAAGGTATACTCCTTAAAGAAAATTTGAAAAATCTAGAAAAATAATAAGAAAGAAAGAAAGAAATCACTCCCAGTCCTACCCCCCAAAGACACTCTTGTCTTCTTGGGGCTTATGCAGCTGGCTTTCCCTCCATGCATAAGCTTTTAGCATTTTAATAACCTCTTCTCTCTTAAAAAAGAATCTGAACTTCACATCATGTGCATTTCCATGTCTTTGCAGAACTTCTTATAAGGTCTTTATTTAATAATAAAAAAATTAAGCCTTTGTCATATTTGCTGCAAATATACTTCCAAGGCCATATTTTTTTGCCATTTTGTTGGTTTAATTTTGACTTGCAGAAGATATTCATTTTTATGCAGTCAAATCTGTCCATATTTTCTCTCCTGATTCCTTGTATTAGTTCTAAACTTAGGAAATCTTCCCTCTCCCCAGGCATGATGAATATTAAATTCTACTTAATTCTCACTTTTCTGTGTCCTGGTTTTTTTAAAATATACTTAACGGTAATCCTGATGGAAGTGGGTTCAGTGGGAGGGTGGAGGTGGGGCTGCGCCAGTCGGCCTGGCCCCGTGCAGAGAGGGGCCTCCGTCTCCTCCCAGCGCCTGCTGCTCCATGCTCCCTGAGCAGCGGCCGCAATGAGCTCACGTGCTGGAAATTCACTTCCAGAGGGGCAGATGGGCTAAAGTCACTGAAGCACTTAAAAGTGACCCAAGAGAAAATGACCTCAAAAATGGGCCAAATTACTGCTAATTGGCACATTTGGTGAGTAACCCGCTTCCTGGCCACTCCATCTTCTGCACAGGCCTCTGTACCTTCCCCCTGTCTCAGACATGGCTGCAGTAGGCCAGCCCCTTCTCCGTGGCCCTCTGCCGGGCACCATGGGTCCCACCCTCCCTGCTCGACCATCTTCCCGGGAAGACTGGACCTGGAATGTTGGCTGGGCAGACACTGCCCTGTGGGCTGCAGAAAATCTTCCCACCAATGCTCACAACACCCTCATGAGAGAGGCGCCACGGCGCCCACACTGAAGATGGCTAGACCAAGGCAGGGGCTTAACAACTTCCTTGGCCGTGCCCACGGCAGGCCCAGGCTGGTGGCACTCTGGCCCCAGGCCCTGCCCATCATTCCATGATATCTGCAGTGCTGGCCAAGCCCCTAGGGACAGTGTGCCTTTGTGAGCCTGTCTCTCCCACGAGAGGGAGGCAAGGAGGCAGGAGATGTGGAGTGCACACCCCACCTGTACCCCCAGGTCCTTCCAGATCAGCCCTGCCATGCTCCCAGGCACAGAAGGTCCTGTCCAGAGTGTGGTGGGCTCAGCTACTCAACACTGTCCCTCACCTCTGCCCCTCCAGCAGGGCCCCGGAGGGAACCAAGGCCAGAAGGACCAAGAGCTGCCTGTTGTTGGGGTGACAAAGAGCTGCACAGGCAGGTGGCCTGGGAAAGAGGGGGTCCCCACCCTCAGTGTGAGGCAATGACCGCAAGAAAGAGCCAGCGGCTCTGCCTGTGGGGGAGCAGGAGGGGAAAGGGTGGGGCTGATGCCACAAACTGCCTGGAGCCCCCAGGGATGCACAGGGCAAGGAGAAGCGGCTGGAAGTTGCGCCCACCCCAGCTTGGGGCAGGGGAGGTGGCCCTTTAGGGTGCAGCAGCCCCCTGCACAGGACATGGGGCCAAAGCCTCAGACTCAACCAACCAGGTCGGCGGCTCCTCCGGTGGGAGAGCAGGCTAAGGAGGCAGGAGGCACCGCATATGGATGGGCACGCCACCCCTCATTTGATCTAACCCTCAGGACAGGCTATGGCAGGGTAGCATCACCCCCACATACAAAGGGGGAAGCAGAGGCCAAGGAGGTGACATCCAGGGGCTCCCAGCAGGCAGGAGGGCCGGGTGGGAACTGAGTCCAGCCCTAACCCTAATGCTCCATCTGCCCTGGTCTTTCCAGGGTGGGGGCAGCGACCACAGCAGCAGACCCAGCCCCCAGCCCCGGGAGTGGGGTCCTAGCATGGGAGACGGCGCTCTGGGAAGGCCCATAAATCGCCGAGCGCCGAGGGGTGGAGGGGCATGGAGCCGGGCCATGTGGCGGCGTTTGGATTCCAGCATGTTTATGGGGTTCCGAGATGCTCGCCGAGAGAGAGGGAGTATTTGGCCCATTAATTTCCTAGCTAATCATGCAGGACAGTTGGTAATTAAGCGTTCGCCAGCCCATCGCACTGGCCATCCCTGGGCTGGGCTATAATCCACTCTCAATGGTGCAAACAGGTGCCAGCAGCCTCTGCCTCGGGACTGTGGGGAGGCGCCTTGCCGGGCGAGGTCTCCTGCCTCCCGCCTGGCCAGTCTCCAGAGCTCTGTGCATGCAGCGAAGGTCCCGGCGTGGTGGGGCTCCATGTGGCCCCAGAAGGCTGCCCCATCCTGGGGGCAGTGAGGTGCCCAGCCTGCAGACCTCATCCCACTCACCTCCGCAGACCCTAGCCAGGCCCGCCTAGAGCGCTCCAAGCACCTCTTGTCTGTACTCAGGGTCCTGCGTCTGCCCAGAGGGGGCTGCGAGGATGAAGGAGAGCATGGGAGGCCGTATGAAGTCGTTGATCATTACTGTTGCACTTCCAGGCACGTCAGGAAGAAAGACTGTTCTGCAGCCTGTGCTATGGCTGGGAGACTGCCCCGTGTGAAACCCTCGTGGGTCATTGTGAGGAATAGCCGTGGTGGGGAGGGGAGGACAAGCGAGAACCCAGTGGCCACTCATGGCTCTGACTGGCCGTATGGTGATGGTCCCATGGCTCCCTGCCCGCCAGGCGGGGTCAGGGAGCAACAGGCATCGGTGCATTGCTCTCCTCTGTGCCCGGCAAGTCCCCTGGGTTTCCCATGGTGGGCCTTGTCCAAGGCTCCCCTGGGCGCTGTGACATGAGTGTCATCCTCTCGGTTAACTGGGAAGGGAAATGCTCAGGGCCATTAAGGGTTTTTCCCAGGGCGCTCTGCCTGCACAGACAGGAACTCAGGATTTAAAAACAAGCCACCTGTCTTAGTAGGCTGCTGAGACAGAGTACCACAGCCTGGGCGGCTTAAACAACAGACATCTATCTCCACGGTGCTGGAGGCTGGCAGCCCGGGACCAGGGTGCCGGCATGGTCGGTGGTTGCAGAGACCGTCTTCTGCAGTGTCTTCACGTGGTGGGGGGGCAAGGGATCACTTGGGGTCCCTTTTATGAGGACAACAGTCCCATCCATGTGGGCTCCAGCCTCGTGACCTCATCACCTCCCAAAGGCCCAGCACCTGAGACCATCGCCTTGGGGGTTAGGACTTCAACATACGCACTTGGGGGTCACAAACATTCAGTCCATGCTGCCACCAGACCCTAAGTTCTGCGTTCCTCCCTCCCTGCCCTGCCCACACCCAGAGGTCCATTCAAGGCAGGCAGGGCTGACTGGTACCCTGAGGTACAGAGAGCTGGTCACATAGGAAGGCAATTGGCTGGGTCAGAGGAGGACAGTCATGGCCCCCAGACCCTGACAGTCACCTGCCATGTGCCCAGCCCTAGAGACTGACCAATGAGGCAGCAACTTTCACAGGAACCTCACAACCTGGCAGAGATGGGTATAAAAAGACAAGGCAAGCACAGCCTACAGTCGTGTGCAGAGGTGACAGTGTACAGGGTGGGCAGCAGACGGCTGAAGATAGTCCTGACCACACATGGATTCAATGGCTTGTTGTGGCTGCTGATCGCAGGTGCTTGGTGAGTGTGAGTGGGGGTGACTAATATTTGAAGGTACCTGGACAGCAAATTCCAGGGCAGCAGGCCTCACCCTCAGTGTGCCCCTGCGGAGGGGCAGAGGCACTGCCCCTGGTGCAGAGGTCTGCTCAGTGATCACTTCCTGCGTGGTTGAATGAACAACAAACGGGTGTTCCCTGGAGTCCTCCAGCTCTGACAGCCCAAGAGCTCGTGGAGCTGTGCCCCTCCAGATGTGGCTCCTTCCCCCAGAGCCCAGGTGGGTGTCACTCTCTCTGCGTAGTGGTAAGTATGGCCCACACCACAGTCCTCCCCTTGCTCCAGCCCCTCTCTCTGGCTTTTGCTTCTACAGCAGGTGCCCATTACTCTTTGTTGGACCACCATAGGGGGCCTGGAGCCCCTGCGCACACATGCGGGAAGTGGCTGAAATGTGTTTGCCCGTGTAGGGGGTATGAACCCAGCCACCTCGGCTGAGGTCAGCACCACACTGAGCCCTGCTTCCTCTCCAGTCCCTGTAGGCCACCCTCCCAGGCCTGCCCGATCCCCTGTGACCTGCCTGGTCCCTCTGGGGTCCTTCCTTAAGCCATCACTTAGACTTGAGTCAGAGTCTGACTCCGGAACTGGCCTAACCCTAGGGGGTTTGGAGTGGCATTTTGATGTGACGTGTTTACAGGACTCAGAGATGCTCGGACTGGAAGAGGACATGTAGACACGTAAACACAGACAAGCAGGTGAGCCCTGCCACTTGCAGTTCAGCTCAACAAATCAGACCTCAGCTCAGTGCCTGCGGCGAGGGCTCCGTGGGTGGGGGTGGTGAAGAGAACTCAGGCTGGGCCATGCAGAGAGCCTCGCTCCTCACTCTGGGTTTAATGACTGCCCCAGCCACCCAAATCCTTCCCGAGTCACTGCTGCAGCTTCCTGACCACCCTGCCTGCTTCTGCCATCTCCCTACTTGGCACAGAGCAGCCGTCCCTACCTGTGGCTAGTGGATATTTCCAAGAAGTTGGTCCTAGAGCCTTTAAAATAACCATTCATTAAAGAATTATCTCACCATTCATTCACCATTATTTCAAGAAGGGTAGCCCCTTCCACCCTTCTTTCAAGAATCCCTTGTTGGAGCAGGCCCTTGTGAGAGGTGTTAAGTGTTGGTCCTGTGCCAGAGCTGACACCTGGCTCAGATCATGCCGCTCCTGTGCTCTAACACTCTCACGGGCCCCCCACTCAGGCAGAGCAAAACCCACAGCCTCGCCACAGTCTGCAGCCCCCAGGGACCCAGCCTGTGGCCTCGGACTCCCATCTTTCCCATCATGCTTCTCCACGGCCACCAGCTGAGCTCTGTCCCCAGGCCTACGCCCACACTGCCCCTTCCACCTGGACCTGCTTGCTCTGTGCCCATCTTCTAGCCTTCCCCAAATGTCACCTTCTCAGAAAGCCGCCCCTGCCACTGTCTTAGCCCATTTGGGCTACTATAATAAAAACACCTTAGACCAGATAATTTATGAACAACAGAAATTTATTGCTCACAGTTTGGAAGCTGGGAGTCTGAGACCGAGGGACTGGCAGATGTGCGTCTGGCGAGGGCTCTGTCTGCTTGGTGGGTGCGACTTCTGTCTGCGTCCTCGTGGTGGAAGCGGCAAAGGGGCCCCCTCGGCCTCTCTGGTGAGGGCACTAACCCTGTTCCTGGGGTGGAGCCTCGTGACCTAATCTCCTCCCAAAGGCCCCACCTCCTCACACCATCGGTCTGGGGCTCCGGCTTCAACACATGAATGCGCTCGGACCACAGCAGGCACCTTTGCCGGTTTTTCTCTTATGCTGTTTTATTCACTTGCTGGGTATGTCCACCTGTGCTCCGCAGGCTGAGTCCCGAGGCACAGGGTCCGCTCACTGCTCCCGGCACACAGAACAGTGCCGGGCACACAGTGGGGCTCAGTAAATGCTACCCAGTGGATGAACACAGGGTCACTGCCTGGGCGACTGAGGGATTAGACACTTGAGGACAATTCCAGCAAAATTACTGGCGTGGTAACTGCCCCCACACCTCTCCATCTTCCCTCCTGCACCCCCCAGAGTGGCTTTCCCAGTGTCTCTCTGCACCGGACAGCGCAGATCCCGGGAGGTGAGACCCAGGCAGGTGTGCTGGGAGTCAGGATGGCCGGCCTGTCTGGGACCCCCGAGGACCAGCAGCTGCTCCGTTTACACCCGCTGAGCTGAGGCGGGTTCTCCAGGGCAGCTCGTGTGCCACCTAGAGCCGCAGTAATGACAGTAACGCCAAGAGCACAAACCCCACGGTGCTCATGTCAGCCCCGCCACCGCCAGATTCCAGCCACGCCCATCCCACCTTCAGCCCTCACCGTGCCCGACCAGGCTCTGTGCCCAGGTCAGCTGCTGACTGTCTGTGAGCCCACAGTGCCCCCCGTACAATGTGGGGGTGGCATACACGATGTCAGTTGAAGCCCCCAAGGAGCGAGTCTGAGCGACCCACCACCTACACCCCAGGCGTCCCCTTCCAAGGAGTCAGAAAAGGAGACTCGGAGGACAAAGGCCTGGCAGCAGCCCAGCGCAGTGGGCTTGAAGCGTTATGTGGGGCATGGGGAGGGAGGGGCCCTTGAGATGCCACAAAAGCAAAACTTTACCTTTTTCTCCCTGAGTTCCAACTGCAGCTTCAGCAGGTTTTCCCTTTGAATAATAAAGCTGCCTCCCTGAGCCACGATCAAACCAAAGTCGCTCCCTCCTTGGAGCCCGGAATCAAAACCAAGAGTCGCAGGCGTGAGTAAACACGTGCGCCTTTTGTCTTTGCGCTTTGGCTGTTGTGCTGCTGGCAGCCACGCTTGTCCCCACCAGCATCACGATTGCCAGAGTGCCCTGTCACCAGCTGCCAGCCACAGCCCCACAGGGCAGCTGTGAGGGGAGTGGGGACAAACCTTGGAGCTGGGCTGAGGGCAGCAAGGGAAGTGGACCAGGCACTGGGGTGGGAAGGGCAGGAGGCCGGCTTCAGAAGGGCAATCGAGCACTTAAGCTGAGACCTGAGGAAGGGCAGGCAGCAGTGTGGGAAGGCCTGGGGAACACGGCAGGTGCAAAGGCCCTGAGGCAGAGAAGAGGCCAGCAAGGCCTTCTGATCAAATCTGGGCAGCACGATGTCCTAAAGGTGGATGTCACTACCAAGACTACATCAGCACAACTGGGGCCGGCTCTCCCCTGCTGGGCTGCCACAGACCCCTGAACTCCTAAGCCCACAGAACAGCCTGGGGCTTTCTTCCTGGAGTGTACCTCTGACCATGATTCTCCTCTGCTCAAAACTCTCCCATGGACTTAGACAAAGCAAGCTGCCCAGCATACTTTGGGGCCCTGTGGCTCCAACCAGTTTCCCCAGAGTCCTCTCCCCACTGTCCCTCCCACATATCCCAGTCCCACTAGCCATCCTGGGCCCCTGAAACCTGCCATGCTCCTTCCTGCCTTGGGACCCTTGCCCGGCTGCAACCTCTGGCTGGGATGCCCTTCCCCCTCTCCTTCTTAATTCCCCTTACTCTTTAGGTCCTCATCTAAGGACACTTCCTCAGGGAAGCCCTCCCTGACTTCCCTGGTCAGATCAGACACCCCCATCCTAGGGCTCAGATTGCTACATTCCCATTCTCCATAGGACTGTCACAGCCACAGCTTTACATTTGTTCATGGAACTATTTGATGCATGTCTGTCTCCACACCTGCAAGCTGAGAGGTTCTCAAGGAAATAGTTGTCTCACCTTTTATTCTCTGTGGGCTTTCCAGAGCCTCATGTGGCTCTCCACACATAGTAGACATTGTGTTATTGACAAACTATTGGAAAGCATGTTCTGAGTGAATGGATGTTTTTAACCAGTCAGATGAGAGTGATTTGTGTACAGTGGGGGACAGGTAAGTGGTGATGGATGAATACCAAGAGGCCTGAAGAGTGGAATTTCCTACTTGCTCTTTCCTTTATTTCCCAAGTTTTGAACAGAAAAAAAATCTATGATCAAAAACCCACAGTGACAAGTGAGAAGGAAAAAGTGCTGCCCTGATAACTTTAAGCTGAGTGGCATCCGTAAAACAAAAGACAAAGGGGATTATGCATAAGACTGGACTCTAGTTGATAAAGTTGTTTTCCCCCGGGTATGAGTTAACCATCCCGACACTTCCCTCCCTCTCTACTTTAACTGAACAAGTAAGTGGACGGTGGGTGGTAGGAGCCAGGTTTCTCACCATAGGAGAGAGAAGATACAGACAAGCAAGGGGGAGGCTAGAACGACGCATGTGGTGATGGATTGGAGTTGGGGACATCGGTATAAAGTCAGACTGGATGGAGATACAGATGGATACAAATAGAAACAGAGATATGTATACATACATGAGTTCCTGGACACACAGATATTCCCTTGCTCTGTCAGCTGAGGGGGCCTAGAGGCAGTGACACCCCAGTAACAATGAGCACACTCAGCACCCAGATCTTGGTTTCTAAAACCATTCTCCAACAAAAGGAACCAGGGCTCCTTGCAGAAACAGCTGATCCTAGGGCTGGGCAGGAAATACACATGATGAGCCTGGAGCATCTCACAGTGCCAGGAGATGAAGAAATGCTCAAACAAAACACAATGATGAGGCATGTCTGAGGGATGCAGAAGCCAACAGAAAGAGCTCCCTATGGCCAATGCGGAAGCATTTTCAGCAGCAAAAATCAAGTGGTATTATAATATCAAAGTATTATATAAAATGTATATCCTTAGTCCATATTGATAAAACATATGATAAAATGATTAAATTGATGCACAGATAGATACATAGAATGGACAAATCATCTATATCAAAAAATTCCAAATAACGTGTGTAGCTGCTCCACCCAGAAGGAGATAAAGCCCAACTGCCCACTCCCAGTATGGGCTGTGCACAGCGACTCTCTTCCAAAGTGTGCAGGACAGAAAGGGGAGGGGAGTAACATTGCAGTGGAGAAACCCAGCGGAGACAGCCTCGGCCAGGCGGTCAGGTCAACATTGACAGTGATAAGGACTCTCAGAAAATGACGGTGAATTAACCAATGAAATGATCGATCCCTCAGTCCCTGGAGTCAGCCTACCTGAGTTCAAACCTGGGTCTCTGTCCTTACCTGCTATGTGGCCACAGGCAGATTTCAAAACCTCTCTGAGCCTCGGTTTCCCCATGTGTGGTCTGAGCTGAGGACATGTTCCCACACGTAGCAGGTGCTCGTCAGACACCCGCTGCTGCTAGCGCTGTCATTGGAGTGTGGACGGGTGTGCCCTGACCAAGACCCCACACGTGCACACATCCATGGGTCAGGGTCTGCCGGCCAGGAGGTGAGGTGATGCTTCCCTCCCGAAAGATGGAAGTTCTTGCAGAGAAAATTTGGTTCAATAAAAAGAACCCAAATTTTGTCAGGTGTCAAACTGAGCTCCTCCTCTGGCTCTGTCACCAAAGGGCCATGCGAGCTCGGGTAAGCCCTTCCACCACTGCAGGCCTCAGTTGCCTTATCTGCAACATGGGGTCAAAGTGGCCACCTTGGAGGGCTGTGGGTGGAGCCAGAGCGAAGCCTGTCTCTGGTGACGGGGTACTTGAGGTCTGGGCCCCCCTCTGCCCCTTGTTCCCACTGGCATCTCAGGGCTAGGACTGGGAGCACCAGGTCCCTGTGCCCACTTGCTGTGGGCTCACCCTGAGTCTCACCTCCTCGGTGAAGCCCATGCCAGCCCCACGCAGATCTGGGCTCCCCCGGCAGCACAGCAAACACCAGGGCATGTAACCAGGTCTGATTTCACGGAAGGGCGGTGTGCGCCAGGAGGGGCTGGCCAGGAACGGGTGTGCAGCACACATTTGCTCAATCACTGAGAGAATAAACTAGTGAACAGACTCACGTGAGCTGAGGGAAATGATTCCCCAATCTGGGCCTCAGTTTCCCCGTCTGTAACACAAGGAAGGGTCTTCTGCCTCTAACATCGCCTCCCATTCTGTTGTTCTCAGACTCCTGAGGGGAACGAAGGGCTCATCCTCACCTCTGAGCAGCAACTTGGGCCCTGCTGTCCTTCTGGGATGGACAGCAGGTAGTGGACACAGGCTGAGGCCGCAGAAGGCCCCCATCCGGCCCCTCTGAGCAAAGCTGGGCAGCAGGCTCAGCTCAGAGCCGTGGTCTCAGGACGACCTGACCAGGCCCAGCACCAGCCCCCAACAAGAGAGGACATCTTCCCACCGCACAGCACTGGGGACACAATCATCCCATCAGCCCCTCATTTAACCCATGGGACCAGAGGGAGGCGGGAAAAGGTGTCCTTCTGGGTGCCTGATGCACTACCAGGACCTCACAGTAAGCTGAGCAGTGTCCACACAAAGTTTATGTCCACCCAGAACCTCAGATGTGACCTTATTTGCAAATAAGGTCTCTGCAGATGTAATTAGTTAAGGATCTCAAGACGAAGTCATCCTGGGTTTAGGGTGAGCCCTTAATCCCAAGGCTGGTGTCCTCATGTGGGACAGGAGAGGAGGGTTTGGGCACAAAGAAACAGAAAAGAAGGCCCCATGAACACGGAGCCAGAGGCTGGACTGATGCAGCTGCCCGAGGAGGAGACCAAGGACAGCCCCAGCCTCCAGGTCCCAGGGGGAGCAAGGAAGGAGCCTCCAGAGGGAGCGTGGCCCTGCGGGCACTGCGGCCTCCAGAACTGTGACAATAAATGCCTGTTGCTTTGAGCCGCCCAGTTTGTGGTCATTTGTACCAGTGTTCTACAAATATGTCCCCATCCGATGCTCAGAGACATCTAGGAAAGGGGAAGGATTTTCCTCATTCACAGCTGAAGTGTCTGCAGCCCAGAGAGGTTAGGACAGGTGTCCAGGAGTGTTCAGCTCACTTCCTCAGGCAGCACTGAGCCTGGGAGTTCAGGGCCATGTCTGAGTGATGCAGGGTCAGGACCACAGCACTGACTGCAAACCCAGCTGAGGCACCTATAAGCTGTGTGGCTTCAGGCCAACCCCAGGCCTCTCTGGGCCCAGGAGCCTCATTTGTAAAACAGACATAGTCACATTATCTGCTTTGTAGAGGATTAAATGATCAACACACATGCAGCCACCTGGCACAGCGCCGTGAATATCCAGAGTTCTCTGTTCATCAGGCCCCACCAGTCACCAGCCCCGGGCTCAGCACTGAGCACTCACTGTGCCAACGGCACAGCCCACGACCCTGCTCACAGTCCGTTCTGCCCTCTGTACCACCCGGGCCTCACTCCTGCCCGGTGTCCTGCTGGGGAAGCTGCTGCCCAGGGACGTGGTGACTCACCTCCAGGACTCTGGGATCATCCCGCTGGCCCACACTGCCCGTGGCCAGGCGTTGCCTCCAGCCCTTGTGGGACCCCAGGCTCCAACAGGCCCCCAAATCCAGCTATGACCCTCCTCAGCCACATGTTCTCAGGCCAGGCCAGAGGCCTCTGTCTCCCAATAAGGATCCAGCATTCACTGACCCACCTTCTTGAGACCCTGGGAAAGCCAGCACCCACCTCCACATTCCCACCTGGGCTGTGTGACCTTGGGCAGAACACCTACATTCTCTGTTCTGTAAAATGCAGGTGGCTTCCCCGAGCTGCTGGCCTGGTCCTTGCGACTGCCCACACGAACACTGCACCTGTGCCTAGACTAACAGGTGCTCAAGAATGTCATGAACAGATGCTTCCTCCCTTATGGTGAGTTGGGCATTCTGGAGACAGGGCCCCTGCCTTCAGCACTGAGCACAGAAGAGTCACCTAAAAATAGAAAAACAACATTTTTACGGTTATTAAAGTAATAAGCATTGACTGCAAAAAAGCATAAAATAAAAAACTAAGATGATACCTAAAGGAATGCTGGAATGAAGGAAAATTGCTGGCAATCTCGTCCTCTGGAGCTATTAAAATGTTGGTAAATAGGTTTTTAAGCTTCATATTCTATATTATTCTTATTCAGAGGGAGAGCGCTAGAGTGATGGCAAGAGAGAGAGTTCACAAAGTGGCCCCATTTGGGATCTGCTGCCCGTAGTCTGCCCTCGCACGCGGTAATACACACCACGGACATTTTCCACTTCAATAAACTCAGACCCGCTCCGTCCTAACGGCTGCTGGGCGATCCACGCTGTGGCTGTGCTGTCCTCTGCCGCTCCACCCCCTGCCCGCGGCACTGTGTTCATTGCCAGTTTTGCTCCGGACAGCGGCTCGTAATTCACAGAGCCCAGTGCTCTCTGCACTCAGCCGAGGGCTCCATCCAATTACACATTACGGTGCATCCCTGGACGGGAATCGCAGGGTCGGAGGGAGGGAGTGTTTTAAAATCTTCTGGGCACAAGCCCAAGCTCCCTTCCAGGAATCTGGGGTCGAAGTCACTGCCACCCTCCTGCCTGGGCCCTCCCCGCCTGCCCCCGGAACTCCCCGCAGGTCTGGGCGACCACACAGGAGACATCGCAGCGTTGCAAAGTGTAGAATTGGTGGCAGAGTCCGCATATCTATGAGCTGTTTTCAGTCCTTTCTTGGACTTCACTTGATCACGTCCTTTGTCCCTTTTCTTTTGGAGTTTATTTACTTAATGATATTTGGAGAGTTCACTTTGTGACAGGCAAAGAGACACACAGCATTCCTGAGTCGGGATTGGCCCGGAGGTTACACTCTCAGAGGAAAAGCGAACAACACACACACAAGCGTGCACTCGAATGCACACAGCATGAGCACGTGAACACATGCGCACACATGCTCATGTACGAACTCATGTGCACACATATGCACACATGTATGCATACACACACGTGCATACACACATGGGTAAACCAGGTAATTAGAGAAGGTGCAAAGTGCTATGAAGGTAATAGAGGACAGAATGTGCCATGAACCTGTTTCTGCTCAGACCGCAGGCTCCGCGGGGCAGCCACACACCCGCCCCCACCCCCACCCCGTCCCCAGGCACCTGCCTGTGCGCCACATCAGGCTTGGCTCAGACTGTGGCAGTATTTAGTGGGTGAGTTGTGCCCAGGACACAGCTAGGGAGCGGGAGACAGAGACGCGGACCCAGACCCAGACCCAGCATCTGAGTTTGCAAGGTCGGCATCAGCACCTCAAAGCCCCGGATCTACCGCTGACTCAGCCACGCACCTGTATGTGGGACCAAACTCCCAAAACCTCGCCAAGCATAGCCTCTCCCCGAACCAAGGCCAGGTCATCCCATAGCGACCCTTAATCCTTTATCCAGGACCCTGGGACTAGGCAGGGACAGGTTTGGTGACTCTGGGCATGAGGCTGCCAGAAAAGTCACTTCAAGGAGGAAATGGAGGGGGCGTCCCAGGAGCACGACGTCCAGGAAGTATGTGACGGGGCTACTCCGTCCCAGGCATGCGGGCCAGGGAAGGCACAGCCAATGAGGCCTGTTGTAGCTCCCCCACACAAGGTCACCTGCACTCTGGCTCGAGCGCTTCTCCTGCCAACCTCCCGCCCTTCCCGGGAGCCCACCGGAGCGCACTTCCTCCCAGAACGTCCAGCCACCTGGCCTGGCACCAGCCCTGGACAGGTACCCGGAGATGGCATGATAGAGCCTCCAACCACCAGCCCTGGCGCTCGCCGCCAAGGCCCCAGGGGGAAATGTTGCCATCTGAAATGGGGGTGACAAGCCCCTCCCCAGGGAGTTGGGGGCACATCCCATAAGCCAGCAGCATAAAGCACCCCACATGAAAAATGGCATGGACTCTGCACATGGAGACCCCACTCAGCCCTCACCCCGCACTTCCCTCACAAGCCTCATTGCTAACATGAGGAAACTGAGGCACAGAGAGGCAAAGAATCTCACCAGTAACACGGCTGCTGAGGACAGAGCGGGACTCGCAGGCATGCTTGAGCCAGCGGCAGAAGTCCCCAGCGGGTCTGGGGGGAGGCGCAGAGGGGAGGCCCCTTCAGCAGCGGTGGAAGAGACAGGGGTGCAACCCGGGCTCCGGGGGCCACAGACGCCTGTCTCCTCCTCCGTGCAGCAGGGTCCTCACTGCCCTGCCTCTCTATGTCTTCCAGAGATTCTGTGGGCTAATGTTTGAGGGGACACATGGGACAAATGCCAGCTGCTGTTATTTTCTCTCCTGCCACCGCGAGCTACTTAGCAGTGAAGGGCTCCTTGGAGCGTCCGCTGTTGACAAGAGGGGAGAGAGAGGGTGAAGACATAAGTCACTGAGATGGAAGGATTCCGTGCAGAGCCGCGTGCGAGCAGCTCTCCTCGAGAATTTCACAATGAAATATTCATGGGCCCCTCCGCGGGCCTCTCCGAGAGGAGCCTTCTGGCTTCCCGGGAAGCCGCGGCATGACAAGGATAGACGGCGTGGCCCCGGCTGCAGGCGCTAGAATCTGATTTTAGAAATGTGGACAGACGAGAGGCTTCCCATCGGCCCTTTGGAGGAGCTGTGAGCAAGGGACAGCACGTGCCAGCCACACGCCGGCCACGTGCCAGCTCTGTGCATTGGTGAAGGGGACAAGACAGGAGGGTGACCTGGAGATAGCAGGCACCCACTGTGTGCCAGGAGGGCACCATGTCACCCCAACAGCCCATGACGTGGTCACTAGGATTCTCACTCTGAAAATGGAGAAAGCGCAGCTCAGGCATGCCCAGAAGCTCACCCCATTGTCATAAATCGTTGAGCCAGGACTTGAGTCCAGGTCTGCCCGCCCCGTGGGACACAGACGTCCCCTCTCCTTAGGGTCCAGATGAGGATATTGATCATGGTGCCCCACTCAGCTGTGACACAGGACCAAGCAGAGGCTGGTCCAACATCATTCCTGGGATTTCATACACGGGCACTGAGACAGAGGGGTCTCGCTATCTTCCAATGTGGCCATGCACCAGACGGCCACTCCTTATTGGGGTGGCTCCTAGGCTGCTTGGGGCAGCCGTGCTGTGCACTGTCCATGAGGAAGCCTTGTGTGAGGGAGATTGTACACTGTCTGTGCAGGGACGTTGATGTGCATTATGAAACATTCCATGGGACGAAAATGAAAGAAAAGAAAATGAGCTGAGGGGAGGGGGAGTAGCTCTGTCCATGTTCGGCTGCACATGTCCGGAGAAAGTAGAGGAGGCTTGACATGCACAGGCAGTGACGGGGCAGGAATGCAGGTTGAGCAGGAGTGGAGGCCTGGGCATGAATGTTGGTTCCCCCTCCTGAACACCTGGCTCTCCTCTACCTCTGCTGGACCTGTGTGCACAGAGGGCAGGGCTGACAACACATGGCACCAGGCAGGTGTGACCCCCTGTGGGAGCACAGAGGGGGGTTAAGCCATTGCTCTTCAGCCCACTCAGGGCGTTGATCACCTGTTCCTACAGGGCGAGTCTCTGGTGTCAGATAGACTGGAGTTTGAATTCTGGCTCTACCACTAGCTGTGCGAGGTTAGGAAAGTTACTTAACCTTTCTGAGTCTGAGTTTTCTCATATGAAAAAAATAAGGTAGTATCTTCTCCCTTATGGGGTTGTGGTGAGAAGGAAATGAAATAATGTAAATACAATGATTAGCACAATATCAAGCACATAGTAAGTCTTAACATATGTTTGTCGTTATCATTGCTGTTGTGTTGATTTCGTTGTGATGGTGCTGCTGCTGATGGCGATGATGATGATGGTGGTGATGATGGTGCTGACAGGGATAATGTTGGCGATGTGACAATAGTGTTGATGGTGATGACAGTGTTGATGGTATTGATAGTGGTGATGGTGATGATGGTTTTGACAATGATGATGGTGATGATGGTGATGATGGTGGTGATGATGGTTGTTGGTGGTGGTGATGGTGATGATGGCAATGATAGTGATGGTGATTGTGATGATGGTGATGATGGTGATGGTTGTGATCGTGATTGTGGTAATGCTGATGACAGTGTTGATGGTGTTGCTGGTGATGGTGACTGTGATGGTGGTGATGATGGTGATGACAGTGTTGATGATGCTGATGGCAATGGTGGTAATGATGGTGATGATAGTGATGGTAGTGTTGGTAATGATGGTATTGATGGTGATGACAGCATTGATAGTGTTGATGGTGCTCATGGCGATAGTGGTGATGATGGTGACGATAGTGATGGTAATGCAGCACCCCCTCAGCCCCCAGATCCCCCCAGCCAGGCAGCCATGAGCCATGTCTGGCCGCCGCGCCCCTGATAAAGACTTACTGCTTCCAGGGGCTGAGAGGGGTTCAGGGAACATGACAAACTGTCACTGCCACCGTGGGCTGAGTATGTGCGGGTAGGGTGGGACGGGGGTCCTGGGACCCATGTGTCTTCCCAGGTTTGCGATCAGAGAATCACAGCTGCTTTAATAAATGTTATTTATAATCCAAAAAAAAAAAAAAGGCCAAATGATGGTATTGATGGTGATGATGACAGCATTGATGGCATTCATGGTGCTCATGGCGATAGTGGTGATGATGGTGATGGTAGTGTTGGTAATGATGGTATTGATGGTGATGACAGCATTGATGGCGTTCATGGTGATGATGGTGATGATAGCGATAATGGTGAGCATGATGGTAGTGATGATGGTGATGATAGTGATGGTAGTGATGGTGATGACAGTGTTATCATGTTGATGGTGATGATGGTGATGACAGTGTTGATCATGTTGATGGTGATGATGGTGATGACAGTGATGATGGTAATGATGCCTTAAGGAAAAGTACATGTTCCTCCCAGATCCCCTGAGCTGTGGAATCTGGTTTTGAGATTAGGGTGAGGAGAATAGTGGGTTTCTCTCATCAGTCTACTTTTGGTAACATTTTTCAAGTTTATGCTATTCTCTCTTCTTGGGAACCTACAACTCCTACATTTGAAAGGGAGATTTATCTGGGAGGTTTCTGAAGATGAGTGGCTTGAGTTGGGCTTGGCTGGGGTGAGTTCAGTCAAGTTCCTTCTCACTGCAACAAGCTGGGGGGCATCAAGAAAATGATGGCCAGTAGCTGTGCCCCCACAAGAGGCCTAGTGTGGTGGAGGGTCCGGCCAGGGCCACTGCTGGAGCTATCAGGCCCCATAACCCACACCCGTGAGGAAACAGGGAGCCTGCCACTGCCACCCCCTCAGGGTCAGGCACAGGAGGGGCCAGCTGAGTCTGCAGAGGAGCAAGCAGGCGAGCGGGTGGGGATGGGTGATAAGGCAGGAAGGCCATCCTGTCTCGGAGAAGGAGCCGGGCTATCTCAGAACTCATCCTCACCAGCTGGGTCTTTGAGGCCTCTGCTCCGATGAGCACCCCCTTTCTCTTGGAGGGGAGGGTCGTGGCCACCACAGCTCCCAGGCGTGAGTGGCCTGTGGTCTCCAGCCCCTGCCTCTGCCCGTGTGTCTCTGTCTGTGTCTCTGTCTCTCTATGTCTCTGCATCTCGACTTCCCTCTTCCTCTGGAATGTCCCGTTACACCTATGTGGGAGGCGCCACTCCCTGTATTCTTCACTGTTTTCTCCCCATTTCTCCTGCTCCTCTGGCATCTTCTCCCTGAGTGTCTCTCGCCAGGTCTCTCTTCCCTCTCCTGTCAGGTGATCTCCAAGAAGGCCAAGTAGGAAGCCAAGATTTTTATCCCTGCCAGGTGGTGACAAGGTCCCACAGGGGGTCCATGGAAGTCATGGGAGGGCCCCGGACTTTCACCCCCACCAATGCCAACAGAGGCCAAGAGCAGAACCCAGACTTCTGCCCCAGTAGGGCTAGATGTCTCCCTCCCCTGCCGGGGCAGAGTCAGAAGTCAGTCACTTGGGAGGCTGGGAAAGGTCCAGTCTCAGAGCACAGTATCTAGATGTCCGGGTTTCAGGGGAAAAGCACTCATCACACCAGGAACCAGGGACACCTCAGACTAAAGGGAAAATTGCACTCGACAGGTTCCAGCACCGTGACGGCAGGGACATGGGCATTACCTGACAGTTTAGAGCATTTGTCAGTGGTAAGGTGTTTCTGCAAGCAACTACAAACACATGAGTAACAAACGAAAAACAAAAATACCAGCAGAGAAACAGAAAATGTCAGCAAAGACATAGAAGATCTAAAGAAGAAGCCAACTGAAATTTTAGAAACGGAAAATAAAATAGCTGAAATTTGCAAACTCAGTGATGAGCTCAACGGCAAAACCAAGGGGACAGAGGGAAGGCCATGGACTTGAGGACAGAACAACAGGATGCACCCAGCCTGAGCAGCAGAGCCATGGCACCTGCGGACTGCAGCGAAGGTTCCTGCCACCGGGGTCCTGGAAGGGGAGGAAGGGGAAGGTGTGGAACATGCACGTGAACAAGCGATGGCTGGGAACTGCCAGATGAGGCAAGACACAAACACAGGTTCAAGCAGGCAAGTGAGCCTCACATAAGACACATCATCGTCAAACTTCTGAAAACTAATGGAGAGAGAGAGAGTCTTGAAGGTGGGCAGAGAAGGCAGCGCCTTGTCTATAGGGGAAAACAATTAGGATGACAGTGAACTTCTCACCAGAAATCATGGAGGCTGGAAGGCAGTGACATGACATTTTTCAGATACTAAAAGAAAAGACCTGTCTAACAAGAATCATGTATCCAGCAAAACATCCTCTAGGGATGAAAAGGAAATCAAGACATTCTCAGGTGAGAAAAACTGAGACTTTGTCACCAGCAGACCTACCCTGAAAGAATGGCTAAAGGAGTTTCTCTAAGTAGAAAGGAAACAATGAAAGAAGAAATAACATCAGGAAAGAAGAAATAAAAACAGAAAAAATAAAAATATGACCAAATGCAACATATTTTCTTTCTCCTCTTAAATCTCCTAAATTATGAATATATTTGACAGTTGAAGCAAATATTGTAACACTATCTGAAGTTCTAAATTTATGTACAGAAAATACTCAAAACTATTATATTATAAATAGAGGAAGGGAAAGGGACATAAAGGAGGCAAGTTTTCTTCACTCTCCTCAAACTGATAATATGATTCACCAGTAGACTGTGGCAAGTTATGTTTATACAATGTAACACCTAATCGCTAAAATGCAAAGAAATACACAAAAACACTACGAATAGATCAAAAATGAAATTTTTAAAAAATACCTTTCAAGGAACTAACAGGAAGGCAGGAAAACAAAAAGAGAGAAACAAAAAGTAGAGAAAATAAACAGAAAACAAAAGTAAAATGACAGTTCTAACATATTAATAATTATATTAAATGTAAATTGTCTAAATGCACCAGTTAAAAGACAGGATGACAGAGTGGATTGAACAATATGACCCAATCATAAGCTGTCTAAAAGAAATTTGCTTTGAATATGATAATATAGGCAGGTTGAAAGTTAAAGGATGGGAAAAAATACATCATGCAAACATTGATTAAAAGAAAGCAGAATTGCTTACGTTAATGTCAGATAAAGTAGGCCTTGAAGGAAAAAAAATGAGAACAAGAGAGACAGAGAGATAATGTATAATAATAAGCATCAATCCACTGAGAAGACATAGCAATAATAAACATATGTGCACCAACAAACAGAGGTGCAAAATATGTGAAACAAGTGAGACTCTGACTCTACAAAAATAATAACAATACATATATTAATATATACATTATATATGAAGCAAAAACTGATAAAAGTGAAAGGAGAAATAGACAAATCCACAATTACAGTTGGAGACTTTAATACTCCTTTATCAACAATAGGACAACTAGACAGATAATCAGCAAGGATATAGGAAAACGTAACACCATCACCAACAGGATCTAATCACCACTGACAGAACATTCCACCCAACAATAGAATACAAGTTCTTTTCAAGTACCCACAGAATGTTTGCCAAGACAGAACATGTCCTGGGCCATAAAACAAACCTCAACAAATTAAAAATAATGAAAAACATAGGGTGTGTTCTCCAACACAATAGACTCCAAGAGAAATCAATAATGGAAAGACAATAGTAGAATCTCTAAACACTTGGAAACTACTTATGCATGATTCAAAGAGGAAGGCTCAAGAGAAATTTTTCAAAATACACCAAACCAAATAAAAATAAAAATATAACATATCCAAATTTGTAGAACACAGTTGAAGCAATGCTTAGAGGGAATTTTATAGCACTAAATACTTACCTTAGAAAAAAGGAAACATCTCAAATCAGTAATCTAAGCTCCTACCTCAAAAACCTAGAAAAGGAAAAGTAAATAAACAAGCAGAAGGAAGAAAAGTATAAAAATAAGAGTCAAAATCAATAAAGTTGAAAACAGAAAAGCAATAGAGAAAAATCAATAAAACAAAAGGCTAGTTATTTGAAATGATCAATAAAATCTACAAACCTCTAACACGCTCAATGAGATTCACCTCCTCCTTGCTCCTCTCCCACTGTTTGAGAGGTAAACTGTCCCCAGACAGCACATCCAGTCTTCAGAGTCCATTATCTCACTGAGTCATTGGGAAAACTCTTGACCGGGGACGAGATATTGATGCCCCCATTAGCACTGAGGAAACTGAGGGAAGAGAGGGCTGTGTGCTTTGCTCAAGATCTCCCAGTGGTAAGAAGCAGAGTGATGATCAGAACATGGGATGGTCCTTGGCCCCAGCCTCACTCTCAGGAAACGTGGGTGTGGCTAGGACAGGGCACCAGGGTCTTGCATTATTCCTATAGAGGAGCTTCTTCCTCTGCTAAGGCTGGAGCAGGGTGGGACTTGAAACTGGGCAGAGACTCCTCCTGGAATTGACAAGGGGAGGTTTGAAGATGACTCTCAGGTGATTCATCTCCCTTTGTTCATTCATCACACATTAAGTAAGGTCCAGGGGGATGGGAAGTTTTGGAAAACCATGAGCATGTATAAAGAGTGTTATGGGTGTGGGCACCAGAGCTGACTGCCTGAGTTGAATCCCAGCCCTGTCCTAACTGTGTGAAACTACGCAAATGAATTTGACCTCTCTGAACTCCAAAGACCTCAGCTGTATATTGGGAATAATGGTAGGGAGGCTCTACCTCACTGGTCTGTGGTGAGGACAAAATGGAACAATCTAGGCACAGCTTTTAGCCCACTCCCTGGCAAACACTGCAACACCTGGTTAGCAGCTGTTTTTGCTGCTGCTGATGCTGCTGTTGTTGGTGATGATGGTGATGATGTTGACGATAGTGATGATGATGATGTTGATGATGGTGATGATGGTGATGTTGATGGTGATGATGGTGACAATAATAATGGTGACGATGTTAGTGATGATGACATTGATGATGTTGATGATAGTGATGATGACATTGATGATGATGATAATGTTGGTGATGATGATGATGTTGGTGATGATAGTGGTGGTGATGATGATGATGTTGATGTTGATGCTGTTTTTGATGATGTTGTTTTATTCTCATGCATTTGTCCTCATTTTGCCTGGAATTTGATGTCACACCCCATTTAATTACCATGTGATTGATCCTCAAGCCCATTCCACTAGTGACTGCCTCTGGGAAGCCTTCCCAGACCTCCCCCCAACCCCAGATGCCCTCTGTCTCTGGGATCCCTCAGCTCCTTGGGAAGACCTGTTTGAAGCACTGATGACCTTATAGTCTCCCACAGCAATGGGCCTGAGCTCCGTGAGGGATGGGTGCTAGGGCTCCATGCACTGTGCTCCTCATGGTGTGGGTGCTAAGGAAAGCCTTGAGGACAGATCCATAAATGCAGGACCAAAGGAGCGAGCAGCTGAGTGAGTGAGAAAGGGCTTGCTCAGAGTCATACACAAATGAGGAACTTCTATCAGCTATTCCGAGTAACATGGCACAGAAGAAATTTCACTGTATCGGGCTCCACTCTAACCAGGGTTTTGATGTCCCCACTTATTAATTGTGTGGCCCACGGCCTATTTCTTCACCTGTAAAATAGAAACAATAATAACACTCACCTCATAGGACAGTGGTGAGGCCAGACTTTGAAGGGGCCTGTGGAATTACCCAGGACCCGGCGGATGCCTGTTGCCATGGAGTGGCAGGGAATGGAGGTGTTAATATCATGGATCCCAGAGCCAGACGGTCTGCACTGCAGCTCTACCAGTTGCTGGCTGTGTGACCTTGGACAGCCTAGTTAGCCTCTCTGCACTTCAGTTTATTCATCTATAAAATAAGGATAATAGTCCCTGTCTCAGGAGTTATTGTGAGAATTAACTAGGCTAATGTATGTCACAGCCTCAGTGCAGTGCAGAGTTATGGTGAGTTCTGTGAATTCATTCACCATTGCCTCGTTCAGAACATCTGGCCCTAGGCCATTCACAGACTGAGAACCACAGGGAAACTGAGGCAGGAAGCCATTATGCATAAAAGGAGGCCCTTCTGACCCTGCCCAGGTCTGGCCTGAAGGAACGTCCCAACTCAGATGCCAGGACAGCTCCACCCCTGGACTTATCTTCCTCCTGCTCCTCTGTTTTTTGCATTTTCCTTTGACAAACGGTTTTAATAAAGAGGCGGATTTCCCACTTCGCAGCACATATCCAAAGGAGGACAGGAATGTGCAAGCGAAATCCCTGGAAACAGCTTACCTAAGCTTCCTCCTCTCCTTCCCCCAGAGCCCGGATGCCCCCGAGGTGTCCAGAACCACGGACAAGGCATGATGCAGAGGGCAAGACTGCATGCTTCCCTGACCTGGCTCAGATCCCACGTACAGCACAGGCCTCCCACCCGCCCAGCTGCACTAGTGCCACCAGCTGGGGTGGGGGAGGGGACGAGCCCCAGGGGAAACCACTCTGCAGATGCCATTCACCCACGTGACACTCAGGAAACCTCCCAGGCCACCATCCTCCCAGAGCTGCCTGGGGTGCAGGAAGTGGACTCAACATGACGGCCAGGGTGACCCCAGGGTGGATGCACACTCTGATTTCCAGGCTCACACTGAGCCCTGATCCTGCTCTATACTGAGCCCTGATCCTGGTCACAGGCTAAGGCCAGACTCTGATCATAGACTGAACCCTGACCCTGGCTAGAAACATAAATCCTAACTCTGGGCCACCCTAAGGGCATGTGCTCAGGGTGAGGAAAGAGGCATGGAAGGCCCAGCACAGCCCCTATGCCACTGGCCACAGGTCGCTGCATCGGCGTGCTAGGGCCTCGGAGCTGCTCACTGAGGGAGGTGCCGGTTGCCCCTCCCGTGCCCAAGGCCTGTGTGGCCCTGGCTGCTCGCCGGCCTGGGAGGGGCCTGCTCCCGCTGCCCCGCGCCTCGCAGCGAGCCTGTGTCAAAAGTTCAGGAAAAGCTCTTAAAGGAAAATGCTTTTCTGCTGTTGGGCCTGAAATAGCACTCCCTTTCCCCAAGTTAATAACCAGTTGTCTGGAGAGTCGGTTCTATTTTAGAAATAAACGTCTATTAGCGCTGTTCACCTTGCGGCGGGACTCAAGGTCAGCCCTTCGCCTCTGCCCTCAGAAGGCGGCGTCTGAACGCTGGGGGCTGCGGTGGAGAAGCCCTGGGGTCCCAGGGGCGCTCACCTGGGGGCGAGAGGGAAGCAGAGCAGCCAGTGGCAGGACCTGCGGTCCAGTCCGGCCCCCTCTCTGGGTTGGGTTCATACACGGTCCCTGCTGCAGCTCCCACAGGGACACGGACAGCGACGGTAACAGTCCCACAGGATTAGCCCAGTGGCCAGCCACTTACAGAGCACTCACCAGCATGCGTTCACTCAGTCCTGCCGGGAGGGAGGCCACAGGGCAGAGGAAGCAACCTCACTGCCGTCTGCCAGGCCTGGGCGAGGCGCTACCTGGGCGAGGCCATGGAGGCGGGCAGTGGCCCTGGGACCCCGCACAGCAATGAGTCCCTTGTGCCACATGCTCGGGCCTCACAGCCAGCAGCAGGTTCGGGCCCAGAGCCTTGGGATCCCCCCAGGAAGCCTAGTGCCCCAGACGGGCTACTTTCAGGGCCCAGTACAAAATGGAAGTGGGGGCCCTTGTTTAAAAATGAAGTAATAGCAGACGACTAAGCCCGGTGTGCAGTCCTGTGCGCAGGGCCTGTGAGACTGCCCAGGCCACCCACTGTGAAGCCAGCCCTGCTGCCGTTCACCTTCTCCAAATCCCCTGTTTCCTTTCCTACAAAGTGGGTAGCGTGGACTTCTGCTCTGCTGCACCTCCGTGTTGCCGTGAGGGTGAGCCGAGCGAGAGGGGAAGTGAGAGGCGAAGGAGCAAAGAGATGGAGCCGCGTGCCCCAGGACCTCCCGGCAGGAGGGATGAGTGTGAAGGTGGCAGGAGGGATGAGTGTCAAGGTGGCGGCTCCTCATCTGACATTCCGGCTACTGGCACTCATCATGTCAGCTCAGCCATGCATCCAGGCTCTTGGCCAAGGGCCAAAGAAAAGCCAAGGCCCCTGCCCACAGGGCTGGTGGTCCAGTGGAGTGGACAGAGGATATACCCACATGATGCTCTATTCTATCAAATTGAAAATGCCATTGATTCTAGGATGCCATGATTTCATGTGACACTAAGGCACTGCCAGTTAAACTGTGACACATGGCCTCGTGCCGGATCTCCACGGAGCATGAATTGTCCTGGCTGGGTAACTATTTCTGCTTCCTCTGAGGCACTGGTGACTCCTCCTGCCTTCAGCGGGCCTGTGCCGCCGGGCTGGGTGGTCCTTCATGTATGTCTGTGTTCGTCCATTTGCACTGCCATAAAGGAACGCCTGAGGCTGGGTAATCTATAAAGAAAAGAGGTGTATTTGGTTCACAGTTCTGCAGGCTGCACAAGAAGCGTGGCCACAGCATCTGCTTCCGGTGAGGGCCTCAGGGAGCTTCCACTCAAGGCAGAAGGTGCAGGGGGAGCAGG
>VSMD01098172.1:0-11132 GCA_008750895.1 Mirza zaza
ATATGTATACCATGGAGTACTATTCAGCTCTAAGAAACAACGGTGATATAGCACATCTTATATTTTCCTGGTTAGAGCTGGAACCCATACTACTAAGTGAAGTATCCCAAGAATGGAAAAACAAGCACCACATATATTCACCAGCAAACTGGTATTAACCGAGCAGCACCTAAGTGGACACATAGGTACTACAGTAACAGGGTATTGGGCAGGGGGGAGGGGGGCAGGTATATACATACATAATGAGTGAGATGTGCACCATCTGGGGGTTGGGCATGCTGGAAACTCAGACTTGTGGGGGGAGGGGGGGAAAGGGCATTTATTGAAACCTTAAAATCTGTACCCCCATAATATGCCGAAATAAAAAAAACAAGAAAATGTAGAGACATGTTTAAGGCCTTTTAGTAGTGAACACAGAAGATGTTCTATCACTGATATCCTTTTAAAAGTACTATAAATGTACCTTCAAGCAGAAATAGAAAGACTTAGAACCCAGTGCATTTCTTTCTGCAGTAAAAAGAAACAAACTCATCCAGAAACTCTGTAGGTATAAATTGGGCACTTTAGACATCCAGAAAAAAAGGAACAACTTTTAGCTGAATAGTAGTATGAATGATATTCTAAATAAAGCAGAATATGTGATGGACAAGGAAAGATAATGGGAGGTTGTCAGGAAATATGGAGAGGTATATGTATTAAGCCAATAGTATCAGATTACAAATTTACAAAATAAAAATTCCTCTTCCTCTGGGCTCTATTTTCAACTTGCTCATTGAAATAGGCCAAAACTATAAAACTAAGACAAAGCAGGAAACCTACAGTCTCACCACCAAGTCAAATTTTTCCAACATGACCAGTCTTTCCAGAGGCAACTAATGGACTGAGAAGTAAGTCCAAACATATTTAGCCTATGCCATTCTTTTTGGGCTTTTAAAAATATCTGCTTTTAAAGAAAAATAGGTGTATAAGACCATAAAACATTCTTTCTCATATTTAAAAGAAGACATGGAAAACACTTGAAAAAATACAAAGAAACAAGCTAAAACACTTTCTCGTTTTTTGCATTATGTATTTTATTTTTTTGTAAAATAAGAAAGAAAAAATGATGAAAAAAAATAAACATGGATTTATCCTAAAAAGAAATATCCAGGGCATTTCAATATGGTCAGCTGAGATTCAACCTGATACCCTAAAACTAGTGGTAGTAGTTAACGACTATAATAAGACCTATTACAGAGAGTTGAGGAGAGAATCCAAACAAATAAGAAAAATGCACACAAAAAATTTTAATTATAATGTCCAATACAAACATAAAGCTAAAAATCATTATTCCATATGATTCTTCAAAGTGAAAGACTCAAGCACGATCAGGCAGCCACTGAAACGTTGCTTACTGCAAAAAAGGATTATTTTACAAATATGCAATTCTAAAAAGATAACAGAATTCAATACATATTATGATTCTGTGTATGTCAAAAAAATATATGACAACAGACTAGAAAGAAAAGCAGCAATAAAAAACAGCAAAACATGGATTCCAGTGTTAATATTTTAGGAAGTTCTTTAGATTTTCCAAATTTGCCCTAATGTTACATAACTTTTATAACTTAAAAATAAGTACTCTCATAATTTACTGAAATAAAACAAATAAATAAATAAATAAAAATAAAAATAAAATTTAGAAAGACCTGGTATAATGGGAAAATGATGCTTACAGTAGGAAACAGATGTCTCAAGAAATAATCCTGTGAGAATTTACCAATAATCTTGAAGCCTCAATAAAGTTCTTTGTGATATTCTTGTAGACAGGATAATGAAATATAGGTCCTGTGAGGAAACAGGGAGATTATAAACTGTCTAAATGACTACTCCCAATGGGAGCCAAAGACCAATGTCAATGAAATTCTACTGGACAAAAGCAAGTGCTCTCTATCCAAGTCTGTCCTGCACAATACATGTGTCAGTAAGGCAGACACATGCTTAGAAAGCATACTACCCACATTAGAACACAATAACCCTAGAAATGATTACAACTACAATGGACACCATCTAATAGATAAAGTCTGTTTATTTAATTTCTACAGATTAGAAGCATTTAACCTAGATCTACAGGACGGCAGCATAACAAAGGTAAATCTGCAGTCTTCCAGTAGGTCCATATATTAACTATAAAAGTGGGGCAAAGGAAACATAATTAATGGGCCAAATATCTAGGAAAAACTTAAGTATCTTAATTGCCACTCAGCATGGAACGACTGCCAATAAAGCAAATAGGATTCTAGAATGCTGACAAAAGATGGTAGTATCATGTGCTTTGCTCAGTGCCAAAGGAAAATAATGAAGTAAGTACCTGGAGAAAAAGGAACAGATTTAAGGATACACTCAAATTTTTAAGTACAAGTTATGTAAGAAGAAGGTAGACATATTTGGTTTAGTTCGGGGGTGAGGGAGAGCTAGAATCAATGGTACGGATATTGGAAAAAAGCAGATTTGGGTTATATAAGCCAAATTTTATACAAAGAAGACTTTTCTGACAAGAAAGCAGTACAAACACAGATCAGGTAAAAACAAAGGCAATCAGTTTCACTTCTGGAGGTGAAGACTCAGAAGCATAAATGAACTCTTAAAGGTAGTTAGGGAAGCTACAGAAAAGATTTCTGCACGATATGAAAGATAAGAGTAGACTACCTATTCAGTGATTTGTTAAACCAGCTGAGGTACAGTATGAGAAGGACAATTATATCAACACTGAAAATGAAACAGAATTCTATATGGAATTTTCTCAGTAAAAATCATAAAATGGTTATTTCCTCTGGTAATTTGGAAACTTTGGAGCAGATAACACACTCGCCAAAGCAAACTAAACACAAGTACCTAGCTTTACAACACAGCACAGAATGCCATATGTTCTACAGAAGGCATTTTCTCATAATTTAGTATCTCTGAAATCAGGGTATACCTTATAATCATGGTCAGTCAGGTGCTCTAGTTGTCATTGCTTGATCATGTGCACACCTGACCACTGCTGTTCATGCTGTTGCTGCTTCAGTTCAATAGTGCACATTGCAGGTATTATACATCCTAAGTTTAATGACACTATTATTCGGCATTAAAACAAAAAGCTATCATACGTACAAAGGAATTAAAATACACAATTGGGCACAATTTTGTATTATCTTAAGCAAATATGTGCCACTGAAGGAACGTCCACAATTCCATATTTTCTTTAAAAGTAATCAGTTCATTTTGCTTATATTTTGTTTTTGACATGTACATGAGTAAAATATGATACCAATCTATGTCTTAATAAATCTAATTGAGCTTATCAATAAGTATAAAATAAAAGAATCTAAGAGGTGAAAAAGAATTGTGTCATGGTTTAATCAGAAGAGCTTGTTCTTTCCCAATGGTACATAAAATAATGATACATCTGAAATCTGTGGTGTCACAGAATCAGTGAAATACAGCATGTTTCTTGCAAATGTAATGTATATTTTATACTATACAGCACCTTACTTTTAATCTATCTGTAATACAATGGAATCTTAGAATTGTAGAGTTGGAAAGAACCTTGGAGGTCAATAGGACCAAATCAGTCTAGAGTATGAATCCTTATAATAATGTATCTAACAAGCTGGATGATAACATTTAAGGAAGCTGAAAGATTCCCAGTAATTGTGGAAAGTATGCTATCCAAAAGAGGATTTCTCAAACAAGTCACATATAGCACCACAAAAAAGGGGGGACAGGGGTCTGAGCTCAATGAAATTTAAGATTAAGTTCTGTGAAGGACACCACAGACAAAGCTAGAATAGAAGTGACAAAACTGGGAGAATGTATTTGCACCATATATAACTGATAAAAGATTAGTAGGAATTCCTACAAACTGCAATGAAAAAGGTTGAAGAACTGAATGAACAAATGATAGGAAAAAGCATTTCACAGAAAGAAATACCAGAATATCTAATATCCTATAAAGTGACTTTAAGCCCATTATTAATCAGAGATATAGCTATGACATTATATAACCCTCCTCCAGTTTACAGAGTAAAAGGGTAAATCTTAGCATTTGGTAAAGTGACACAGAAAGTTCATTAAAAAGAACCCTAAAATGAATGAAGTAAACATTCGGTTTTGAAATCAAGATGTTTACACATCTAGTTGTCTTAAAGTAGAATAATACCTGAATAGGGCAATAAAGTATATTTTATGATTTCTAAATAAAATACATATATTAAATTCGTTTTTCTTTTATTAGAATTCGTTTTTATTGAAGAAAAGAACACATTTCCAAACTTGAGAACTGTTTAAGCACAACTCAGTAAGGGAAACATTCACTGTCTTGTTTCAGAAATAAGAAACTTAATGTTGGACAGGTGTAGCGTCTCATGTCTGCAATCCTAGCATTCTGGAAGGCCAAGGCAGGAGGACCACTTGAGTTTAGGAGTTTGAGATCAGCCTGAGCAAAAGTGAGACCCCATCTCTACCAAAAATAGAAAAAATTAGGTGGGCATAGTGGCACACACCTGTAAGTCCCAGCTACTTGGGAGGCTGAGGCAGGAGGATCACTTGAGCCCAGGAATTTGAGGTTGCAGTGAGCTATGATGATGCCATTGCAGTCTACACAGGGTGACAGAGACTCTGTCTCAAAAAAAGGAAAAAGAAGAAACTTAGTGTTAACTGATGCAGTGGAAACCACTACATCAATGGTTTGCCATTTTAAGGAAAATGACAAGTTGAGTAACAGCCGTTAGTGGGTCAAATGCAATTCAAAATCATTAAGAGCAATGCAGGGTTAGTTCTAGAAGATATTTCAATAGGTTATCTAGCTGTGAAGTTAACATATTAATCGATAATTTTAGGATTAATCAAAAGCAAGAGGAAAAAACAATTTTCACTAGCCTGGACACAGTGAAAACCTATTTGACCTGTGACAAACAGGGAGGTTCCCAGTTCAAACAGATGCATAACAGTTCTAAAGTATAATTATCATACTAAAAGCCCAAAGAAGTCACATTGAACACATGACATAAAAAGCTAATATCAACTTTATATTTTAGTTGTATGTATATGTGTATATAGACACATCTAGAGACTACTTAAGTTAGCGATTGCAAATTTTATATTTAAAAATGCCCACACATTTAAGAGTCAAAGAATAAGTTGTCTTTTTGGAACAGGTAGTTACCAACAATAGATATATAATGTGAATATATATTAATAGACAATGTGATTTTAATACATATCATCTTAATGATATTATGCTGGGCAAAAAATATTTTTTTAAATGTTATTTGGAAGGAAAAGGAAAAATAAACTATAAAAGTTTACAAGTTCCCGGTAATGAATGAACAGAAGAATTGCAAGAATATCCAAAAGTCCAAAAGGGTTACAGATTACTGGATGTTTGGAATTTGAAGACCCTATATTTTCATATTTTATTATCGTAGATAATTGTATATACGAGCCCCCAGGGAACAATGCCTGGTCTACTGTTCTTGAGAGAGAGCAGAACAGACAGTTCTAGTCAAAGCCCTTCTGTACCCCAAGTTACCACCTATCTGGGAAGGGTGTGTGGAATGGCAAGGAGCAGGATGAAGGCTCCTGGGAAGAGAAAGGGGGAACAGCTTAAATAAAAAATAGAGCAACGAGAGAAGAAACTGAATGTAAATTATGTTTGGCTTTAAATATAAGAGTCTTTGTGTTTTATTAGTAATAAATCCACGTTTTTCCCCCTTACACTGCCGTCACAACATGTATTAGTGGCTCCTGACAAATGCTTAAAATCTTTGCCATCATTACATAGGAAAGGCTTTGAAACAATTCCAAGCAATCTATCCATGTCATACACCGACAAAGCAAGTAAGAGGCCATGGGGAGAGGAGACTTAGTTCTGAGGAAGAGTAAGAAAGAAAGCCTTCGCTAGAGCCCATGGTCTGCCCCTAGAACCTAGCCCTTTGATCTAGGGCAACCCAAGGTATGGGACTTAATTTCTTTGAGATTCAGTTATCTAGTATATAAAATGAAGGAATAAGACTAGGATCTTCCAATTGTAACAAGGCAGTCACCAGTCTACATAGTTAGGATAGAGACAACAAAAGAAATATGTCAAACAAACAGATTGTTGCCATTAATTACATTCCATAATTAATTTTAAGGTACTTTCTAAATTTAGTATCACAGCTTTAAAAAAAAAACTTCAATAAGCTAAAAAAGCATGAGAAAACAAAGTATAAGGCTTATTAAATACTACTTTATGTTGGTTAAAAAAAAATCTAAATGTCCTATTAAGACTATTACGCACAAGTCATTTTTATAAATGCTCTCCAAATAACAAAAATTTAGTTACAAAGAAAGTAAACTATTTGAAATTTTTTTAGCTTTTATTGTAGATAGCAAAGGATGAAGACCAATCTAAGAATTTGTATATAATTTATAGCTTTATAGAAATAAATTCTTAAATCCTTTTGGTAATTTCATAGAAGAAACATGGGGGAAAAGTCTAATTTTTACATGCAAATAAGCATGAGATACATTTACAACAATTCCTGTAAAAAACTTTCAAAATTTCCACAAGACATATAAGGAAACATGAAAGCTCAGAGTGAATATTTTAGGAATGCCTTAATTGGGGTTAAAATAAGATTGATAATAAGCTTTAGAAACTTAGAAACAAACTTGCCACTATGACTGCATGAAATGCCACTAGACTGAAAACTGAATCTAGATGTCTTAAAAATAATTGACTCTATTCTAGTTAAAATGTTGGAATCTTTCACTTGGGAATACAAGGATTAAATGCAATGATAGTTAAGAGGAAAAAGCTTCTTTCTTATTAGTATGAAGTATTTTTCTTTGACTTTCATAAACTCCAGGAATAAATAGCAATTCCTTATTCAAATAAAAAATTATCACAAAATAAACACCTTGAAAAATAAAACTTTTAATTTTTTTTTCTTTCCAGCCAGATGATGAATTTATCCTGTGCTTGGGAAATTATAATACTTTCTTTAAAAGACACATTTTTAAAACCTTCACTTTTTGTTCTCTAAAATCATCATCAACATTTAACCACTATTTTCACCTTACAAACTCTCGCTTAGCATACATTAATAGAGCTGCCAAAACTGGTCTATTATTCTACAAATCAGATATGCATTTTAAACTTAACTACTTCTCCAAACAAAAAGCTCCCCCACCGCCCCTCCCTGCCAAAAAAGCATCGATTCATTAAATAGAAATTTCTGGAGAGTTGTACTTGAATAAAAGTTATTTAAAATATTTAGAAGCTCAGTTTCCATAACCACAACCTCTATATTAATATATTTAGGGCATGAAAACAGGCTTGTTTCTGTTTTTCTATAATAAGGATTTTATGGCACAACAGATTCTACGACAACTGTCTAAATTTTAAGAAATAAATACACAATTACTAAACTTAAATGTAGATACCAATTAACACTGGAACCTAAATATATTACATACGTGTCTTAGAATCATGGCCTAAATTTATTGACAAGCCTTAGAATCAATTTAAGGAAATGCACATGCATTGATTTTCCTGTAAGAAAAATCAGCATATACTATTCAAAATATCAACTTATTCCTTCAGATTTTTATTTTGTGGAAAATATTCATATAATAATTTTCTTTAGATAAGATATTCCCATGGTAACAGTGTGACCAATGGCTTATAGAGCATTCAACTTTAATTTGTATTTTCTGACAAAATAGAGTATGTTTCCCATCCCAGAGTTTCTACTGATCTGCATTAAATTTTCAAAAAGGTATAACCTATTTTAAATAAGATTTTACATATCGTTTGTGAAAACCATTACACACTAAAATCTGTCCATTGTTCCTTTCCAAAAATTATTTTTAAAAGAGACTGAACTTTTCATACTTACATTTTACTAACACTTATGTTTACATTAGATATAACACATAATTATATTGATAAGCATAGTATCACATCAAAACAAATCATATAATCACAGAATTTTAGGGTTGAAAGACATCTTGAAGAGCATGTAACATAATCTCTTCCCTACTTCCCAATGCCGCATGCCCCATTTCACAGATAAGGAAACTAAGGCCTAGAAAGGTTATGTATTTAGCTTTACATGATCATAAAGACTCTGACAAGTCTAATTCCTCTTATTTCTCATCACAAAGAAAAAACACCCTGAACTAGTATTTAGAAGATTTTATATTTCAAATACATCAATCACAGATGTAAGTAAATGAGACTTAAATCATAAAATAATTGTATAATTAAACTAGGTTAAATAAATGTAAATAAATTGTCAATACAGTGAAATTCTTAGTTCATGTGTCAACTTCACAGTTGTCTTTTAGATTTACTACAAACTTCCAAGAGATAAATAACTTGTAAATTTTTAGATGTTAGCCACAATTGTGTTCTTCTAATGTCCTAAATGTTGTAACAATCAATATTTTTATCATTATACTGTTGTTTCATTACGATATCTGTATATGCAAAAAACTATTTAATTTTATGAAATTCTATTAGTAAAGGTCTAAAGTCACAACATAATTTAAATAAACTACACATTATATAGTAAGGGATTTGATATGTGGCAACAAATATATGTCTTTGACTAATACAGATGGAGGACTGTAAATAAAAAGTAAATGACAGCAACGAAATCTGTATCACTGAAAAATGGAGACACCACACACAGCAATCAGACACAGAGCTAATATTAAAAAAAACTCAAACAAACATGTGATAGGAGTACTACAGAAATGTCATGTGCTAACATCTGGAATTAAGATTACAACAGTGGGGAAATGAAACGTCCCTGAAAAGTAAAGGCAAGCATTAAATCTTGGCACTATTTTTATAGTTGTTGTTTTACACACAGAAATGTAATTCTTAACCAGAGACTCAATTTCACTAAAAGTTTTCAAATTTACAATTATTTTCAGTAAGAATGCAAGAAAATGAGTTAAGATAAGTTAAAACTCTTTCTCAACTTCTATTTTATTATGAAAGAAGATAAAATTAACCTGCAATGTTCCTATTGAACATTTTATAAGCATATGAGCTAACATTATGGAGATTTCTTTTTTAAAAAAGTAGCAGTTTAAGTGTCAGAATTTTATTTAAAAGTTTTTACTGAAAATACTAATCTAGTATGTCATTTATGATATATCATAAAAAATAAATTTTTACTGGTTTGTGATTAACAATCTCTGACCAGATAAGTGTTTAAACAGGATGTTTATGCTATCAGTTAAAATATATCTTTTCCCAAATGATATAACTATAAATTCTTTCAGAATTAGCACAGTAGGAAAGAAAAGAAAGAAAAGAAAAGAAAAGAAAGAAAAGAAAAGAAAAGAAAAGAAAAGAAAAGAAAAGAAAAGAAAAGAAAAGAAAAGAGAAGAAAGAAAAGATTTATTTCAGTAAAGCCTCTCAGAAGAAGCAGCTCAAGAAAAAAGAACAAGCTAATAGTTCACACATTGGAAACTCTGTAACTGTTTTATAGATTAGTCTCTGGATCCTGTGCCAATAAAGATGTACCACCAAGACTCATCATCATATAAAACGATTCAACTTAGTAAGTGGAATTCCAATAAGAAATTGAGAGAAAAAGAAGCAGATAGAGGAAGAAAGAGAAAAGAATCTCCCACAAAATGAGAGAAAACACATGAAATCTATGTGAAATCATCCCTCACAAAATACAAATTATGAGCAAAACGTTTATGAATTTAAGTGTTCCATATTAAAAAATCTGTGGGAGGAAAAAAAGGAATTAAATTTAGGGCCAAAACTGAAGTTTAGAGCATTCACATTAAGTTTTACACTGATTATTAATACTTTGTGAACGATGCCCACATTAGAAAACATACTTTGTGATTATAGTCTCGATCACCTATCAATTTAAATAATTTTTAAAATATTTATCTATGTTTAAATATTTTATATCAGATAAAAGAAAACATAATTTGGACATAAGAAAGAAAAGCCAAGAATTATAAGCACAATATTTTGCCAGTATAATTCTAAACAACAGAATACACTCTATTTTATTAATCAACTGGAATGCTACTTAACTACATGAAAGTTAAGATAATTAAGAAAAACAAACAAGATAAGCATTACTTAAGGCGCTATTACACTTTACTGGAAAAGTTTTCAAATATCCAAGATTTTGTAAGATTTGATCATGTAAACAAATGTAAAGCTATCATAAATTGAAATTAGTTATAAGATGCCACTAAAATATTTAAGTCCTTGCTAGCTCACACACAATCTGTTTTTCTAGTTTAAATAGGGCATCAAAAATTATTTATAAAGTATACTCCATTAAAAGGTTATAAGAAAATTGAAAAAAAAATTTATGTAAAATATATATAAAACATTATCAAGGAAAATTAATCTTCCAGTGTTAGTATGAAGAAAATCAACATATTGGTTTTAAAAAAAGTTTTAAAACAATGTCCTTTGGCAACACAAATCATTTAGATTTGCCTACTTGAGACACAATTCTTTTGAAACCAAGCAATTTGAGGAAGTGGTATTGCAATACTGTCCTTTTTATGAAAACTGTGGCAATGAAAAGGTCACATTAATAATCTGCATTATACTATCCCATTAAGAAAAAGCACATACTCTAAATCTAAAAGAAAAAGTATTCAGTCACCTGAAAAACATTATATTCTGGTTAAAAGTTCTTTTCGAACAGCATATGTTAATCTAAAACCCCTTAAACAAAATATATTTGATATTTCAATAATCACTTATAAAGAAATTTATATATAATAGTGGCAAATTTATACATCTTACACTCTGGTTTTAAGAAATGTATGATGGTGAAAGTTCAACTTATAAATTTCCATTAATTAAACTGAAAACTCACAAAATTATACAATAATTATATATTTATAAATCAAATTTTCCTTAGTTTTTGTGTTTGCACAGCCCACAGTATGAAAAATGTTAGAGTAACACAGACACCTCTGTCCGTACAAGTTGAAGTTAACATAACAGATTGGTTAAAACAGAAAAACTACATATATATGAATATTCTTTTCCTATTGATATATGACAGAGTATAATCATTAAATCATTAATAAATAATAAACAGCAGCCAAAATATGTT
>VSMD01098175.1:0-31923 GCA_008750895.1 Mirza zaza
GCTGGCTTAATCTTCACATTAAGCATGGAAGTTAGATTATGTTGTTCCTACTTTACAGACAAGGAAACTGAGGCTCAGGGAGCATGAATAACCTTCTAGAATAAGATGCAAATGCAGGCCTGTCTTGCCCCCATCTAGTGCTCTTTCCATGGAAGTGTGCTGCCTGCCTGGGCCGCCGGTCTCCAGGAAAGCTGGGCCGTGCGGCGCCTTCTCTGCAGAAGCTGCCAAGTGAGGGACAAAGACAGGCCTAGTGCACGTGGAACTATGAGAGGACAATTAAGTGTGAATCCATGTGGCATCGATTCATGGACCAATGGGGACAAACAGCATATAATCATGTGCACATGGCTGATCCGTCAGGATGTTTTGTGCCAGTTTAAGTGGCTGTGCACCCTCCACAAGGTGAAATGAGCCAGAAAGCTTCTTTAGCGTGATAGGCCATCTTCCTGTGTTGACACTTGTCTCCATGAATGAGAAATGGAGGGCACATCCCCCGTCTCTAACCCCAGGTGGAGACGTGTCTGGAAGGGCCAGTCCCTGCGAGCTGCGGCTTGCTCTCCCACCTGCTCTTAGGGAAGGAGAGGGAGGCTGGAGAGCCACAGAGCAGGCTGCCTGCTGCAGACACGGGCCAGGGAGGTGGGGGCGACAGCTCCAATTTGCGCTGGAGTCCCAATCCATAGCTGAGGATAATTTGTAGAAGACATCACAAGTCCCTGGTATTTGAGGCAGGAGAAGAGGAAAGAGCATTGGCCTTACATGCACTGTTGTTTTAGAAGCATTTCCCCCAAATACATATTTTATAATTGACAGATATTGAAACCGGAATGTGGCCCTTGCCAAGCATGTCAAGGAAAAGAGAGAAAGAGGAAAGACTGCTGGTCAAATCACATACCCGCCGCCCAGTAGGAAGCTTCTCCTTGTGTCTTCTTGTGGGAGTAAACGTATTTTCCTTTCTTCAACAGTCACAACATGCATTTGCTGGCCTATTTGCTGCATTTAGTTAAAAACTGTCAGGCACTCTTTCATTTTGATTGGCTTACATAGTTCTCACATAAAGCAAATTTCTTATATTTTATGTGCTGGCATTTAAAAACCATTCCCAATGGATCTCAGATAAAACTGACATATATTATCTCTGTGATGTAGAAGTGAAAAAAGATCTATTCTTCCTCCTATTTAACTCAAAGCACACGTGTATCCACATTCCACCAAAATGTAAGTCAAACCAAATTTCACAGTTCCCCAAACAACATCAGTGGCCCCTGACCCCAGCTGACTTCACATTCACGCTGCTGGCTGGTTGAGGCGGTCCTTCCCCTGTGCTGGCTGCCTGCTCTCGGGGCCGGGCATTACCGAGGGCCTCTCAGCGTCTTCCCTCTGAAAGCAACCAGGATGCATCTTATAGCACCCATGCCAGCTCCCCTGCTCTCATCTTCCCCGAATTCACTCATCCATAGCTCCCTGTGCTACCATACCTTCATTTATGTTTTTACTTTTTTCCATCTTTAATTTATTTATTAATTTGCTACCAGCATGAAATAATTAACTTGTCTCAATTTGACTTCTTCTTTTTTTCCTTTTGTTTTCTTGTTTTTTTTTTTAATTCCAAAAGATAATGGAGGAACAAACGTTTGGGTCACACATGTTGCCCTTGCCCCACCCGAGTCAGAACATCAGGCATGTCCGTGCCCCAGATGGTGCGCACCGCACCCACTAGGTGTGCATGTACCCATCCTCCTGCCCCTCCACCTGCTGGACATCCGATGAATGTTATTTCTGTATGTGCACTTAAGTGTTGATCAGCTAATATCAATTTGATGTGGCACTAGTTTTTCCATTCTTCGGATACTTCATTTAGTACAACGGGCTTCAGCTCTATCCAGGATAATTCAAGAGGTGCCATATCACCATTGTTTTTTACAGCTGAATAGTACTCCATGGTCTACATATACCACATTTTATTAATCTACTTGTGTATTATTGATGGGCACTTAGGTTGTTTCCACATCTTTGCAATTGTGAATTGTGCTGCTGTAAACATTCGAGTGCAGGTGTCTTTTTTGTAGAGTGTCATTTGATATTTTGGGTAGATACTCAGTAGTGGGATTGCTGGATCAAATGGTAGATCTACCTGTATCGCTATAAGTTATCTCCATATTGCTTTCCACAGAGGTTGAACTGGTTTACAGTCCCACCAGCAATGTAGGAGTGTTCCTATCTCTCCGCATCCACGCCAACATCTATTGTTTTGGGACTTTTTGATAAAGGCCATTCTTACTGGAGGTAAGTGATATCTCATTGCTGTTTTGATTTGCATTTCCCTGATGATTAGAGATGTTGAGCATTTTTTCATATGTTTGTTAGCCATTATTCTGTCTTCTTTAGAAAAGTTTCTGTTCATGTCCTTTTCCCACTTTTTGATAAGGTTATTTGATTTTTTCTTGCTGATTTTCGTGAGTTCTAAGTAGATTTTAGTTATCAGCCCATTATCAGATGTGTAGGATGCAAAAATTTTCTCCCATTCTGTGGGTTGTCTGTTTGCTTTCATGACTGTTTCTTTGGCTGTGCAGAAGCTTTTTAGTTTGATCAGGTCCCATTTATTTTTTTTGTTGATGGTGTGATTGCCTTGGGGTCTTTTCATAAATTTTTTGCCTAGGCCAATTTCTAGGAGAGTGTTTCCAATATTTTCCTCTAGAATTCTAGTAGTTCCATACCTTAGGTTTAAGTCTGTTACCCAGAGTGAGTTGGTTTTTGTGAGAGGTGAAAGGTGTGGATCCTGCGTCAACCTTCTACAAGTGGCTATCCAGTTTTCCCAGCACTATTTATTGAACAGGGATTCTTTTCCCCAGTGTATGTTTTTGTCTGCTTTGTCGAAGATTAGATGGCTATTTGAGGATGGTTTTATATCAGGGTTTTCAGCTCTGTTCCACTGGTCAATATCCTATTTTTGTGCCAATACCAAATTGATTTAATTACTACAGCTTTGTAGTATAGTTTGAAATCTGGCATATTGATGCCTCCAATTTTGTTTTTGTTGCCTAGAATTGCTTTTGATATACGGGGTCTTCTCTGGTTCTAAACAAAGCATAAAATTATTTTTTCTATATATGTGAAAAATGATGTTGGGATTTTAATAGGGATTGCATTGAATCTGTAATCACTTTGGGTAGTATAGACATTTTAAAAATGTTGAGTCTGCCGACCCACGAGCATGGTATGGATTTCCATCTGTTTAAATTCTCTGCTATTTCCTTCCTCAGTGTTGCATAGTTCTCCCCAGAGAGGCCTTTTACCTCCTTAGTTAAGTATATTCCTAGGTACTTTATTTTCTTTGTTGCTATTGTGAAGGGAATTGAGTCTCTGATTTGGTTCTTAATTTGACTATTGTTGGCGTGTATGAATGCCTGTGATTTCTGTGTGTTGATTTTGTATCCTGAGACTTTACTAAATTCATTTATGAATTCCAAGAGTCTCTTGGTTTAATCCTTGGGATTTTCTAAATATAATATCATATCAACAGCAAACAGTGAAAGTTTGATGTCGTCTGCCCCCCTTCGAATACCTTTAATTCCACTTTCATGTCTGATTGCTATAGGCAGGACTTCCAGCACTATGTTGAATAGAAGTGGACGTAGTGGGCAACCTTGCCTGGTTCCAGTTCTAAGTGGGAATGCTTTCAATTTTTCTCTGTTCAGTGTGATGTTGGCTGTGGGTCTGTCATATATGGCTTGTATCATTTTTAGGTATGCCTAAAAATCATTTTAGGTATCAAGATAGGCCTTCTATGCCTATTTTATTAAGTGTTCTTATCATGAAAGGGTGTTGAATTTTGTCAAATGCTTTTTCTGCATCTATTGAAAGGATCATGTGGTCTTTGTTTTTGCTTCTGGTCACGCGGTGAATTACATTTATATATTTGCCTATGTTGAAGCATCACTGAATCCCTGGGATAAAGCACACTTGGTTGTGATGGATTATTTTCTTGATAATAAGAAATAAACATCTGGATTCCGTTAGCTAGGATTTTGTTGAAAATTTTTGCATCTATATTCATAAGTGATATTGGTATGTAGTTTTCTTTTTTTGTTGCATCCTTTCTTGGTTTTGGGATCAAGGTGATGTTGGTTTGGTAAAATGACTCTGGAAGGATCTCATCCTTCTCAGTGTTGAGAAATAATTTCTGCAAGATAGGCACCAGTTCTTCTTTGTAAGTGTGGTAAAATTCTGGTGTGAAACTGTTTGGGCCGGGACTTTTCTTTTTAGGAATATTTTTAATTGCTGTTTCTATATCAGCTTTTGATATTGGTCTGTTCAGGAATTCTATTTCTTCCTGGTTGAGCCTAGGGAAGCTGTGTGCTTCTAGAAATTTGTCTATTTCCTCCTCATTTTCTAGTTTGTGTGCATAAAGGTTTTTGTAGTATTCATAGGTTAACCTTGTATCTCCTTGGGATTGGTTGTGATATCTCCTTTTTGTTCCTGATGGAGCTTATTAGAGATTACTCTTTTCTGCTTTTCGTTAGTCTAGCCAGAGGCGTGTCAATTTTGTTTATTTTTTCAAAGAACCAACTTTTTGTTTTATTAATCTTTTGTATAGTTTCCTTGTTGTCAATTTCGTTTAGTTCTGATTTGATCTTAATGATTTCACTTCTTCTGCTGGGTTTGGGGTTGGTCTTTTCTTCTTTTTCCAGATCTTTGAGTCAATTCATTAGATTGTCTATTTGTGATCTTTTTGACTTTTGGATATAGACATTTATGGAAATAAACTTTCCTCTCAGAAGTGCTTTAGCTGTGTCCCAGAGGATTTGATAACTTGGCTCTCCATTGTCATTAAGTTCAAAGAATTTTTTGATTTCCATCTTGATTTCCTCATTTATGAAGTAATTGTTTAGCAGAAGGTTGTTTAATTTCCACAGTTTTGCGTAGAAATGTGGGTTTCTTTTAGGGTTGATTTCTACTTTTATTCCACTGTCATCTGAGAAGATACATGGTATGATTTCTATTTTTTAAAATGTTTTGTGACTTGCTTTGTGTCCTAGGATATGGTCAATCTTAGAGAATGTCCTATGAGCTGATGAGAAGAACATATATTCAGTGGTTTTTGGGTAGAATGTCTTATAAATGTTAATCAGGCCTAATTGTTCTAGAGTTTTGTTTAAGTCCATTATTTCTTTATCAATTTTCTGTTTGGAGGATCTGTCCTGTGAAGTCAGTGGGGTGTTGAAATCTCTGATTATTATGGGGTTGCTGTTAATTAATTTGCTTAGATACAATAAGGTTTGATTTATGAATCTGGGTGCACCTAAGTTGGGTGCATATATATTCAAAATTGTTATGTCTTCTTGTTGAAGTGTACCCTTCCCCATTATATAATGACCCTCTTTGTCTTTCACTACTTTTGTTGGTTTAAAAACTAAACTATCTGAAATCAGAACTGCCATGCCAGCCTTCTTTTGGCTTCCGTTTGCTTGAAATACTGATCTCTACCCCTTTAGTCTAAATGCATCCTTGCAGGTTAGGTGTGTTTCCTGAAGACAGAAGATACTTGGCTTGTATTTTTTTTATTCATTCAACCAACCTATGTCTCTCTTAAAGAGTGGGACTTTAAGCTTATCACAAGTATTGAGAGAACTGATAGGTGGGAAAATTATTGTTCATTCTGTTGGGTTGGACATTGTTGCTTTGTTTTCTCTCTTGAGCCATTGTGATATCTGGCCTTTAATCTTTAGCTTTTGGGTGGTTTTACATTCATGAGTATTTATTATGCTGATCTGTGTGTAACACTGTTTTGAGTACTTCTTGGAGGGCTGGTCTTGTCTTGGTGAATTCCCGCAGTCTTTGCTTATCTGAGAATGTCTTTATTTCTCCTTCACAAATAAAACTTAGTTTTTCAGCATACAAGGTTCTAGGCTGGGCATTATTCTGTTTCAGAAGAGTGAGAATAGGGCCCCAGTCTCTCCTTGCTTGTAATGTTTCAGTTGAGAAGCCTGGCGTTTTTTAAATCAGCTTTTCTTTGTATGTAACTTGCTTCTTTTGCCTTACAGCTTGTAGAAGGTTCTCTTTTGTTGATATTTTGGTTAGTGTGATGACTACGTGTCGTGGGGGTTTCCTGTTTGCATTGTATCTCCCAGGGGTCCTTTGGGCTTCTTGGAGTTGTATGTCTAGCTTAATTGTGAGAACTAGGAAATTTTCTTCAGTTATATCTTCAAATAGCTTATCTAACCCTTGCATATTTTCTTCCTCCCGTTCTGGAATCAGGAAGAGTCTCAGGTTATATTTCTTCATGTAATCCCACAATTCTTATAAGCTTTGCTCATGTCTCTTACTTTTTGCTCTATCTCTGTGATTAACTTACTTAATTTGAAGGTGTTATCTTCAATCTCTGAGATTCTTTCTTCTGTTTGTTCGACCCTATTTTTGAGGCTTTCCACTGTGTTTTGTGTTTCCCTGAATAAATTCTTCATTTCCAGGAGAATGAATTGATTTTTCTTTAAGATCTCGATCCTCTTAGTGAATTTTTGTTCCAAGTCTTGGATCTTTTTTGTGATTTCTTTATGTTGGTTATCTATTTTTTCTTGCATATCATTGAGCTTTCTTACAATCCAATTTTGGAATTCTTCTTCTGTCATTTTAGTGTTTTGGATTTGGTTAATATCCATTCCTTGAGACCTGGTGTATTTATTTGGGGGAGTGTTTTTGGTTTCATTCTTCATAGTTCCAGAATTCTTTCACTGAGCTTTCCTCATCTGGATCAGCTGTTGTTTTTTTGTATGATATGTAACAGATTCTGTGTATGCACTATTTCTGTGAGTGGCATATGAAGGAGGCAACATGGACATCCTCTCTTCTATGGTTTCTTGCTCTGCTCTGGGGGGAGCTCTTCCACCACACTTGGGTGGAGCTTATTGTGGCCACTTGCGGGGGATTTGTTCCTTGACCAAGGCCCTGACTGTGTGACCGTGGAAGGAGATCCAGCCCCAGTGTTTTGATCAACTGGGTGACCTAAACTGGTCTGGATACCAAAGTCATTTGGCTGCCAGCTATTGAGCTGTGTACAGGCCCAGCAGATTCACCCTGGATCAGGGGGAAAGTGGCTTTTCTTGTCTCACCCTCCCTCTAGGAGTGGAGCCTACTGCTTTCTGCATGAAAGATGCAGGCTAGGGGGAGGAGGTAGCACCCTAGTCTCCCCTGAACCCTGGCGCCCCAGTGGCTGTAACTCCCCTTGGTATTAGCCTCCTCAGTAATAGAGTACGGAGTTCGTTGATTGAGCCAGGCCTGGCCAGCCAATTGCAGATTATGTACAGGTGGAATTTGTCAGGAGAGTCTCTAGGCTGGGGGAGGGGATCTGCCCGCTGCAGTGTATCACACCATGGCGGCTGGACTGTGAACCCCTTCAGTGGTGACTGCTTGCCCACTTGCAGGGTACCAGCACTGGGGGTGACTGTTTAGTAGATGGCAGGTGCCAGATTGGGGATCTGGGTCATCAGGACACCCCATTGCCTCCTCTATGCTGCCCTCCCACCAACTCATGCCTGTTCAGCCATAGCTCTTGCTCTTACTGACCCACCCTGGGCTGGCCTATTTACCCAAGGCTATTCCAGCTTAGAGTCCCCGACATAGTGAACAGCTCTGTAAGCCTGGCCCTGCTGGTTACTGTAGGCAAGATATATAACTGCCTCCCCTAGCAGATCAGACCAGTTTTCTCCCCACTTGGTGCCATCCTAGCATGGAGTTCCAGGGGAATTCACGGTGCTTTCCATGACCACACTACTGTGGCACCCACTACTCTGTAATGACCACACTCTGTGGCACCCACTACTCCTGCTGTGATTTTGCACCAACTTCAGGCAGGTCCCTGGCGGGTGGGTGTGGAGGTCAATGGAGAAGCAAGAAGTTCTCCGGGGGGTATTATCCCACTTCACCCCCTGGCCAGGCGGGCAGGTGCCCTCCCATGCTCTATGCCCTATTATTTGTTTTGCACTCTCCAGAGAACACGATCTTATCTCCTGTTCACCTTGTTTTTTTCCATTTTTGAGAGTCCCATGCTGAACCTCTGCCAATTCAAAATGCTGTTCTTGAGGGGGAGAGATCCATTAGCATGTAGGAGACCAAGATCTATGTCTCTATCTCTGGGAGCAGGAATCCAGGGGGGTTACCTTCACTCAGCCATTTTTTTTCTCCTAATTCTTCTTTATTGTGGTTTTGATTTGCATTTCCCTGATGATTAGAGCTGTTGCGCATTTTTTCATAAGTTTGTTGGCCATTAAACTATCTTCTTTTGAAAAGTTTCTGTTCATGTCCTTTGCCCACTTTTGATAGGGTTGTTTGATTTTTTTCTTGCTGATTTTTGGGAGTTCTATATAGATTCTAGTTATCAGCCCTTTATCAGATGCATAACATGTGAAATTTTTCTCCCATTCTGTAGGTTGTCTGTTTGCTCTCATAACAGTTTCCTTGGATGTGCAGAAGCATTTTAATTTGATCAGGTCCCATTTATTTATTTTTGTTGTTGCTGTGATTGCATTTGGGGTCTTCTTCATAAATTCTTTGCCTAGGCCAATGTCTAGAAGAATTTTTCCAATATCTTCTTCTAGAATTCTTATAGTTTCACGCCTTAGGTTTAAGTCTGTTATCCACTGTGGTTTGATTTTTGTGAGAGGTGACAGCTGTGGATCCTGTTTCAGTCTTCTCCATGTAGCTATCCATTTCTCCCAGCACCATTTATTGAATAAGGATTCCTTTCCCCAGTGTATATTTTTGCCTGCTTTGTCAAAGACTAGATGGCTATATGAGGATGGTTTTCTAACTGGGTTCTCAGTTCTGTTCCATTGGTCTATGTCTCAGGTCTTGTGCCAGTACCATGCTATTTTAGTTACTATAACCTTGCAGTATAGTTTGAAGTCTGATAGATTGATGCCCTCAAATTTGTTCTTTTTGCTTAAGTTTGCTTTGGCTATATAGGGTCTTCACTGGTTACATACGAAGCATACAATTATTTTTTCTAGATCTGCAAGAGTTGATGTTGATATTTTAATAGGGATTACATTGAATCTGTAGATCACTTTGGGTAGTATAGACATTTTAACAATGTTGATTCTGCAGACCCATGAGCATGGTATGGTTTTTTACCTGTTTATATCCTCTGCTATTTCCTTCCTAAGTGTTTCATAGTTCTTCCTGTAGAGGTCTTTTGCCCCCTTAGTTAAATGTATTCCTAGGTATTTTACTTTCTTTGTTGCTATTGTGAAGGGTATTGAGTCTTTGATTTGGTTCTCAGTTTGACTGTTGTTGCCTTACAGGAGTGCTACTGATTTCTGTACATTGATTGTGTAACCTCAGACTTTCCTGAATTCGTTTATCAGTTCCAGCAGCCCCATGGCAGAATCTTTGGGGTTTTCTAGATATACGACCATATCGTCATCAAAGAGCAATAGTATGACCTCTTCTGCCCCCATTTGGGTGCCCTTGATTTCCTTCTCTTGTCTGATTGCTCTGGCTAGGACGTCCAGCACTAGGTCCAATAGAAGCAGTGATAAAGGGCAACCTTATCTAATTCCAGTTTTAAGTGGAAATGCTTTCAATTTTTCCCCATTCTGTATGATGTTGGTTGTGGTTTGTCATATATGGCTTGATCATTTTTAGGTAAGTCCGGTCTATGTTTATTATATTAAGTGTTCTTTTCATAAAAGGATGCTGAATTTTGTTGAATGCTTTTTCTGCGTTTATTGAGAGGATCATATTTTCTTTGTTTTTGCTTCTATTTATGTGGTGAATTAAATTTATAGATTTACATATGTTGAACCATCCCCTGAATCTCTGGGATGAAGCCCACTTGGTCGTGATGGTTTATATATATTTTTAATGAGCACCTGTATTTGGTTTGTTAGTATTTTGTTGAGAATTCTTGCATCTATATTCATAAGGGATATTGGTCTGTAGTTTTCTTTTTTTGGTGCATCCTTTCCTGGTTTTGGTATCATGGAGATGTTGGCTTCATAAAATGTGTTGGGGATGATTCCTTCCTTCTCAATGTTGTGAAATAATTTCTGCAGGATAGGCACCTAATCTACCTTGTAGGTATTGTAAAATTCAGGTGTGAAACCATCTGGTCTGGGACTTTTCTTTTTAGGAAGGTTTTTTATTGTTGCTTCAATTTTAGTACTTGATATTGGTCTGCTCAGAAATTCTATTTCTTCCTGATTGACCCTAGGAAGGCTGTGTATTTGTAAGAATTTGTCCCTTTCCTCCATATTTTCCAGTTTATGTGCATGGTGGTTTTTAAAGTATTCATAGATATTTTGTATTTCTGTGACATCAGTTATAATTTCTCATTTTTTATTCCTGATGGAGCTTATTAGAGTTCTTTCTTTTCTGCTTCTCTTTAATCTTGCCAGAGGCATGTCAATTTTATTTTTTCAATGAACCAACTTTTTCTTTTATTAATCTTCCATATAGTTTTTTTATTATTAATTTCATTTACTTCTGCTCTGATATATGTTATTTCTTTTTTTCTGCTTGGTTTGGGGTTGGTTTGCTCATCCCTTTCAAGTTCTTTGAGATGATTCATTAGATTGTTTATTCATGATCTTTCTGTCTTTTGGATGTAGGAATTTATGGATATAAATATTCCTCTCAGGACTGCTTTAGCTGTGTCCCACAGATTTTGATAACTTGTGTCTCCTTTGTCATTATGTTCAAAGAATCTTTTGATTTGGATCTTGATTTCCTTCTTAATGATATAATTGTTCAGCAAAAGCTTGTTTAATTTCTATGACTTTGTGTAGAGATGACAGTTTCTATTGGAGTTGATTTCTTTTGTATTTGTTATTTTTATTTATTTTTATTTTAGCATATTATGGGGGTACAAGTGTTAAGGTTACATATATTGCTCATGCCCCCCACCCCGCTCGAGTAAGAACTTCAAGCATGTCCATGCCCCAAATGTTGCACATCTTACTCATTGTGGATGTATATACCCATCCCCTCCTCCCCCCTCCCATCCTCCCGACACCCGATAAATGTTACTCCTATATGTCACTTAGGTGTTGATCCATTAATACCAATTTGCTGGTGAGTACATGTGGTGCTGGTTTTTCCATTCTTGAGATACTTCACTTAGTAGAATGGGTTCCAGCTGTATCCAGGAATATACAACAGGTGCTATATCACCATTGTTTCTTAAAGCTGAGTAGTATTACATGGTAAACATATACCACATTTTATTAATCCATTCATGAATAGATGGGCACTTGAGTTGTTTCCACAGCTTTGCAATTGTGAATTGTGCTGCTATAAACATTAGAGTGCAGGTGTCTTTTTCAGAAAATGACTTTTGATCTTTTGGGTAGGTGCCCAGTAGTGGAATTGCTGGATCAAATGGTAGATCTACTAGTATCACTTTGAGATATCTTCATATTGCTTTCCACAGAGGTTGAACTAGTTTGCAATCCCACCAGTAGGGTAAAAGTGTTCCCTCTCTCCACATCCATGCCACCATTTGTTGTTTGGGGACTATTTGATAAAGGCCATTCTCACTGGAGTTAAGTGATATCTCATTGTGGTTTTGATTTCCATTTCACTGATGATTAGAGATGTTGAACATTTTTTCATATGTTTGTTGGGCATTAATCTGTCTTCTTTTGAGAAGTTTATGTTCATGTTCTTTGCCATTTTTGATAGGGTTGTTTGATTTTTTTCTTGCTGATTTTCATGAGTTCTAAATAGATTCTAGTTATCATCCCTTTATCAGATGTGTAGCTTGCAAAAATTTTCTCCCATTCTGTGGGTTGTCTGTTTACTCTCTTGACAGTTTCTTTGGCTGTGCAGAAGCTTTTTAATTTGATCAGCCCCCACTTAATTTTGTCGCTGATGTGATTGCATTTGGGGTCTTCTTCATAAATTCTTTGCCTAGGCCAATGTTTAGAAGAGTATATACAACATTTTCCTCTAGAATTCTAATAGTTTCACACCTAAGGTTTAAGTCTGTTACCCAGCATGAGTTGATTTTTGTGAGAGGTGAAAGGTGTGGGTCTTGTTTCAGACTTCTACATGTGGCTATCCAGCCATGTGGCTATCCCAGCACCATTTATTGAATAAGGATTCTATTCCCCAGTGTATGTTTTTGTCTGCTTTGTCGAAGATTAGTTGACTATATGAGGATGGTTTTACATCTGGGTTCTCTGTTCTGTTCCACTGGTCAATGTCCCTGTTATTGTGCCAGTCCCAAGCTATTTTAATGACTATAGCCTTGTAGTATAGTTTGAAGTCTGGTAAATAGATGCCTCCTATATTGTTTTTATTGCCTAGGATTGATTTTGCTATACGGGGTCTTCTCTGGTTCCATACGAAGCATAAAATTATTTTTTCTGTATCTGTGAAAAATGATGATGGTATTTTGATAGTGATTGCATTCACGCTGTAGGTCACATTGGGTAGTATAGACATTTTAACAATATTGATTCTGCTGACCCATGAGCATGGTATATTCTTCCATCTGTTTACGTCCTCTGCTATTTCATTCTACAGTGTTTCATAGTTCTCCCTGTAGAGGTCTTTTACCTCCTTAGTTAAATATATTACAAGGTACTTTATCTTCTTTGTTGGTATTTTGAAGGGAATTGAGTCTTTGATTTGGGTCTCACTTTTACTGTTGTTGGTGTACATGAATGCCTCTGATTGCTGTGTATTGATTTTGTATCCTGAGACTTTATCAAATTCATTTATCAATTCAAGGAGTCTCTTGGTTGAATCCTTGGAGTTTTCTAGGTATAATATCATGTCATCAGCAAAGAGTGAGAGTTTGATCTCTTCTGCTCCCATTTGGACGCCCTTAATTCCGCTTTCTTGTCTAATTGCTGTAGTGAGGACTTCCAGCGCTATGTTGAACAGAAGTGGAGATAGTGGGCAACCCTGTCTTGTTCCAGTTCTAAGTGGGAAAGCTTTCAATTTTTCCCCATTTGGTATGATATTGGCTGTTGGTTTGTCATATGGCTTGTATCATTTTTAGGTAAGCCTCATCTATGCCTATTTTGTTGAGTGTTCTTATTATAAAAGGGTGTTGAATTTTGTTAAATGCTTTTTCTGCATCTATTGAGAGGATCATATAGTCTTTGTTTTTGCTTTTGTTTATATGGTGAATTACATTTATAGATTTGCATATGTTGAACCATCCTTGCATCCCTGGGATGAAGCCCACTTGGTCGTGATGAATTATTTTCTTGACAAGCACCTGGATTTGATTAGCTTGGATTTTGTTGAGAATTTCTGCATCTATATTCATAAGGGATATTGGTCTGTAGTTTTCATTTTTTGTTGCATCCTTTCCTGGTTTTGGTATCAGGGTTATGTGTGATTCATAAAATGTGTTGGGGAGGATTCCATCCTTCTCAATGTTGTGGAATAATTTCTGCAGGATAGGCACCAGTTCTTCTTTGTAGGTGTGGTAAATTCGGGTGTGAAACCATCTGGTCCAGGACTTTTCTTTTTAGGAAGGTTTTTTATCGCTGTTTCAATTTCAGTACTTGATATTGGTCGGTTCAGGAATTCTCTTTCTTCCTGGTTGATCCTAGGGAGGCTGTGTGCTTCTAGAAATTTGTCTATTTCCTCCTCATTTTCCAGTTTGTGTGCATAAAGGTTTTTGTAGTATTCATAGGTTAATCTTGTATCTCCTTGGGATTGTTATAATTTCTCCTTTATTGTTCCTGATGGAGCTTACTAGAGACTTTTCTTTTCTGCTTTTCGTTAGTCTAGCCAATGGTGTGTCAATTTTGTTTATTTTTTCAAGGTACCAACATTTGGTTTTATTAATCTTCTGTATAGTTTCCCTGGTGTCTATTTCATTTAGTTCTGTTTTTTTTTTTTGAGCACAAAAAGTTGTATTTATCGTTTCTCACAACCGCACAGTAACTTTCAGTGTGCTCACATTACTAGCATCACAAATCTGAAATACAATTTGCTTCTCAATTAAAAACATATGCTCTGAGAATTGATTAGGAAGTTTTATAAAAATTAATCATCACTTGATAGAGTATCTTAAAAATCCTTGCCAAGCAAGACATTCACTTTACCTTTATAAATCTTTGCATAAAATGAAAAATCAAGGCATATAAATTTCATTAGGGTTCTAATTTTTAAATACCATCCTTTGTATCCTTTAAAAGATTTTCATCCATTCATTCAAAAATCTTTTGAAGTTCAACTGTCCAATTTAAGACAGAATAAAGAAATGTCTGAGCATCTGAATTAAGCATTCTCTAGGCTGAGATGCATTAAGAACTCTATCAGGGTTCTCGTGGGCCTTCCGGTCATGCCTTTCCACAGATAGGGAACCTCATCTTTGTTGGTCATCACACCTGCTATGTCTAAATGTGCCCACTTGGGATGAGTCACAAATTCTTTCAGGAATGCTGCAGCTGTACATGCTCCTCCAGCTCTGTATTTTCCAACATTATTAACATCAGCAAGCTGGCAATCTACAACTTGTCTTGTATAATGATCAAAAAGAGGCATCCTCCAGACACGATCCCGTGTTTCAATACTGGCCTGAAATAGTTTCTTCCAGAGCCAGGATGAATTGGTAAAGACCCCAGTGGCACCTGACCCCAAAGCTATGTCCATGGCACCTGTTAAGGTGGCGGCATCGATAATGACTTTGGGATTGAAGGTGTGCGCATAACAGAGTGCGTCAGCCAGTATGAGCCTCCCCTCGGCATCAGTGTTATCCACCTGTATGGTCTTCCCGTTCCTGGCTCTGATGACATCCCCCGGCTTGTTGGCCTTGCCGCTGGGCATATTTTCACAAAGAGGGGCCAAACCTATGATATTAATAGGCAAATTGAGCTTTGCAGCAGACACGATGGCTGAACATATACTTGCAGCTCCTCCCATGTCAGCCCTCATATTTGTATCCTTTAAAAGATTTTCATCCATTCATTCAAAAATCTTTTGAAGTTCATATTTGCAGAAGCCTTGATGGAGATACCACCACTGTCAAAAGTAATTCCCTTCCTGACAAACACGAGGGGCTGTTCACTTGTGTCGGGGCTGCCTGTGTAGTGAATTTCCAAGAAGATTGGAGGCTCGTCAGATCCTTTAGCCACACTTAGGAATGATCCCATGGCCTGATCCTCAATCCAAGACTTGGGTCTGATATAGACCTCTGTTTTACTACTAGCACTTTTGAGATTCTTCTCAATAATTTCGGCAAATCTGATTGGCGTCATCTCATTGGCTGGGGTCTCCATCAAGTGTCGTGCCAGGTTCTGCCCAGAAGCAAAAAGGACTCCTTTCTGCCAGGCCTCCTGGTCCTCGCTTCCGTAGAGCTTCGCTGACATGGGTGTCTTCTTTTTCTGCTTTAGGTCATCATATTCATAGAGACCGAGCACCACACCTTCTGCAGCGGCCTGGGCGTCTCCACAGGGATCCACCTCCACGGATGACGGCTCCAGGTCTTGAGCCTGCCTGCACCCCGCTGCAATAGCAGCTCTGATGTTTTCTTTGCCTTCATGCCAGTTTTCCTGTTCATCAAATCCAGCTCCCTTTTTGCCAAGGCCGACTAGCACCACGCTGGGGAAGTCCTGATGCAGACCATAAAAGGTCCGGGTCCTGCCTGCCTTTGGAGGTGGTCCAGATATGTTCAAAGCTTCTCTCAGCTTTCCAGCTACCAGTTTATCAAAATTCTCTCCTGCGCTTGTAAACTGTGGCATATCCTCATCTTTTTCCTTGGAATAGATTCCTAACACAAGGCCCTTCGTCATGTCTGCAGCGGCGAGAGCTGAGCCCCAGAAACGCCTCACCCTCAGACGTTAGACCGCAACTCGCCCCGCCCATTTAGTTCTGTTTTGATTTTAATGATTTCACTTCTGCTCAATTTGGGGTTGGTCTGTTCTTCTTTTTCCAGCTCTTTGAGGGAATTCATTAGGTTGTCTATTTGTGATCTTTTCGACTTTGGGATATAGGCATTTATGGAAATAAACTTTCCTCTCAGGACTGCTTTAGCTGTGTCCCACAGGTTTTGGTCACTTGTGTCACCTTTGTCGTTTAGTTCAAAGAATCTTTTGATTTCCATCTTGATTTCCTCATTTATGAAGTGATCATTCAGCAGAATGTTGTTTAGTTTCCATGACTTTGTGTAGAAATGAGGACTCCTGTTAGCATCAATTTCTACATTTATTCCATTGTGGTCTGAAAAGATACATGGTATAATTTCTATTTTTTAAAATTGTTTGAGACGTGCTTTGTGTCCTAGGATATGGTCAATCTTAGAGAATGACCCATGAGCTGATGAGAAGAATGTATATTCAGTGGTTTTTCGGTAGAATGTTCTGTAAATGTCCGTCAGGCCCATTTGTTCTAGGGTTCTGTTTAAGTCCATTATTTCTTTGTTGATTTTCTGTTTGGAGGATCTGTTCTGTGCTGTCAACACGGTGTTAAACTCTCTGACTATTATGGTGTTGTTGTTTATCCATTTGTTTAGATTAAATAGTTTTCTTTATGAATCTGCATGCACCAAGGTTGGGTGCATATATATTTAGAGTTGTTATGTCTTCTTGTTGAACTGTATGTACCCTTCACCATTATATAGTGACCTTCTTTGTATTTTATTACTTGTGTTGATTTAAAAACTAAGTTATCTGTAATCAGCACTACCATGCCAGCTTTCTTTTGGCTTCTGTTTGCTTGAAATATTTTTCTCCATCCCTTTACCTTCAGTCTAATTGCATCCTTGCAGGTTAGATGTGTTTCCTGAAGGCAACAGATACTTGGCTTGTGATTTTTAATCCATGCAGCCATCCTACGTGTCTTGAGTGTGGAGTTCAAGCTACCCACAATAATCGAGATAACTGATAAGGGCAGATTTCTGTTCATTATGTTGCATTGAACTTTGTTGTTTTGTTTTCTCTCTTCAGCTATTGTGGTATCTGGGCTTGATCTTTAGCTTTGAATAGATTTACATTCATGAGTGTTTATCGTGCTGATCCATGGGTAACACTGTTTTGAGTACTTCTTGAATGGCTGGTCTTGTCTTGGTGAATTCCTTCAGTCTTTGTTTATCTGGGAATGTCTTGATTTCTCTTTCACATACAAAACTTAGTGTTGCAGGGAATGAGATTCTAGGATGGGCATTGTTTTGTTTCAGAAGCGTGAGAATGGGGCCCCAGTCCCTCCTTGCTCGTAAAGTCTCAGTAGAGAAGTCTGGTGTTATTTGAATTGGCTTTCCCTTCTATGTTACTTGCTTCTTTCGTCTTACAGCTCTTATAAGGGCCTCTTTAGTTGATATTTTGGTCAGTCTGATGACTGCATGTCATGACGTCTTCCTGTTTGCATTGAATCTCCCAGGGGTCCTGTGAGCTTCTTGAATTTGTATATTGAGATTTTGAGCAAGGCCTTGGAAATTTTCTTCTATTATATCTTCAAATAGCTTCTCAAACCCTTGAGTGTTTTCTTCTTCCACTTCTGGTAACCCTATGACCCTCACATTAGGTTTCTTCACATAATCCCACATCTCTTGTAGGCTTTGCTCTTTTCTTTTGTTTGTCAGCTCTATCTCTGTGACTGATTTTTTTAATCAGAAGGTCTTATCTTCAATCTCTGAGATTCTTTCTTTGTTTGATCTACCCTGTTCCTGAGGCTTTCCACTGTATTTTGTAGTTCCCTGAATTGATTCTTTATTTCCAGGAGTTCGTTTAAACTTTTCTTCATTGTATCAATTTCTTTAGCTAATTTTTGTTCCACATCCCGAAGGCTTTTTGTGGTTTCTTTGTGTTGGTTATCTAGTTGTTCTTGCAGGTCGTTGAATATTCTTATGATCCACATTTGACATTCCTCTTCTGTCATTTTGGTTGCCTGATTTTGGTTGGTGCCCATTTCTCAGGGGCTGGTGCTCCTCTTTGGGGGTGTGGTTTCCATTTAGTTCTTCATATTTCCGGAGTTCCTTCGCCAATTTCTTCTCATGTCGATCAGTTGTTGCTTCTTTCTTTTAGTTTGTCGTTTGGGTATTCACACGCCTTGTTTAATTTCTGAGTGGTAGGTGGTGTCTGTGGGTGAGATTCGACCACTCCCTGTATGATGAGTACGTAGGTGCCCTTAAAAGGGTGTGCAGAATGTCCTGCCTGTCAGTAGGTGGCGCTTGCTTGGAGGAACAGGCTATGCTTGTGCTTTTGTGTCCTGTAACCAGCTCTTTTTCCTCTAGAGAGGCACTCTAGTGCCTCAGGTGGTGGGTGGGGCCCTGGGACTTCCAGGTGTGTCCTTTTCTTCCCCTCATGAGGGCTGGTCTAGGAGTGAGTCTGGGCAGAGCTGGGTTGGGTAAGCTTGCCCTCTGGCACCACCAGTGCCGTTAGCAGGGGTCAATGTTCTGTTTTCTGCTTCCAGGTAAAACTGTCAGTGTGGGGTTGGAATGGCCTCGCTCTGTCAGAAAGTCTATGTGTGGGGTGGAGCTGCCTGAAACCTGCAGTCTGGAGAAGGCCTGGCTCCTTTCTACCCTCCCCAACTCTGAGGCTACTCCTGGGCCTCTGCCAGTGGGACAGACCTCATGCCACCGCGCTTCCCTGGCTGTGATACTGGCCAGGAGGTTCCCTGCTCAGGAACGCCACCTAGGCTGGGCGCATGGCCTCCCTTTGGGAGGAGGGTTTACCTCTAGGACGCTGATCTACCCAGCATCAATATAGTGATATATTGATACCAATATAGCCAGTTGGTGGCTATATTTTCTCTCTCGGCAGCCACGGACAGGGTCAGGGGAGGGGAGAATGAGACAATTTGGCACCTGCCCCGCGGCTGGGTTCTGTGCAGCTGCACACAGAAGTGCCCCGTGGGAGTTGGGAGCCTAGTCCTGCTTATCCTACAGGCTTACCACTCACTAGCAGTGGCCGTCTATGGGCTGGTGTCCACAGGTCCTTGCACCCACTGGGGAGCCCACCAGCAGTCCAAGATGCAGGGGAGAGGAAAGTTAACACCTCCACCTACCCTTGCCACTGGTCTCCAGGCTGCTCCAGGGATCTCTGCTTCCAGTTCTCATTCTCAACATCCTCCTGTGGAGTCTCCCATTGTCTCAGATGCCCCTCCTTCCCACCCTGTTCCATTGCATTCTCGTCTTCTTGCTTCTTTCTTCTAATTTCTGCTAGAATCTGTCTTTTCTGTAGAGACACTCTGTCTGGTGTTGTTTCTCATCTGCCATCTTGATTATCTACCAGGAGTTGATTTCTGATTTTATTCCACATTGGGCTGAGAAGATGCATGGTATAATTTCTATTTTTTAAAATTTGTTGAGACATGCTTTGTGGCCTAGGATATGGTCAGTCTTAGAGAATATCCCATGAGCTGATGAGAAAAACATATATTCAGTAGGTTTGGGGTAGAATGTTCTGTAAATATCAGTCAGCCCCATTTTTTCTAGAGTTCTCTTTAAGTCCATTTTTCCTTTGTTTATTTTATGTTTAGAGGATCTGTCATATTCTATCAGAGGGGTGTTGAAGTCTATGGATATTATTGTGTTGTGGTTTATTATTTTAGTTAGATAAAGTAGGATTTGCTTTATGAGCCTGCGTTCACTTGCGTTAGGTTTATAAATATTTAGAATTTTATGTCTTCTTGCTGAATTGTACCCTTCATCATTATATAGTGACCATCCTTGTATTTCATTACTTTTGTTAATTTGAAGACTAAGTTATCTGAAATCAGAACTGCCATGCCAGCTTTCTTTTGTCTCTGTTTGCTTGAAATATTGTTTTCTATCCCTTCATCTTGAGTCTGAATGTATCCTTGTGGCTTAGATGTGTTTCCTGATGATAGTAGATACTTGGCTTGTGTATATTTTTCTAGTCGGCCAGCCTATATATCTTCATTGGGCAGTTCAAGCCATTCACATTTATCGAGAGAATTGATAAGTGGGGCAAATTTCTGTTCATCCTGTTGAGTTGAACTTTGTTGTTTTGTTTTCTTTCTTGTGTCATTGTGGTGTCTGGCCTTTGACCTTTCATTTTTGGATGATTTACATTTGTCAGTGTTTATTGGCTTGATCCATGTAACAGTGTGTTGAGTACTTCCTGGAGGGCAGATCTTGTCTTGATGAATTCCCTCAGTCTTTGCTTGTCTGAGAAGCTCTTTATTTCTCCTTCATATACAAAACTTTGTTTTTCAGGGTACAAGATTCTATCCTGTGCATTATTATGTTTGAGAAGAGTGAGAATATGGCCCCAGTCTCTGTTGGCTTGTAATGTTTCTGTTGAGAAGTCTGCAGTCATTCTGATGGGTTTTCCTTTGTAGGTTGCCTGTTTCTTTCACCTTACAGCTTGTAGGAGGACCTCTTTTGTGGTTATATTGGTCAGCCCAATATTGGGCTGATTATTGTGTATCGTGGTGTCTTTCTATTTGCAATGAATCTCCAAGGTGTCCTTTTACCTTCTTATGCCTGGATATCTATCTTCTTAGCAAAGCCCAGGAAATTTTTCTCTATTATATCCTCAAATAGCTTATCCAACCCTTGTGTATTTTATTCTTCACCCTCAGGGATGCCTATGATTCTCACGTTAGACCTCTTCACATAATCCCACATTTCTTGTAGACTTTGCTCTTTTATTTCTCTGCTCTATTTCTGCAACTGACTTTATTTTAAGGTGTTATCTTCAATCCCTGAGATTCTTACTTCTTGATATACCCTATTGAGGCTTTCCACTGTGTTTTTAATTCCTTGAATAAAATTATCATATATAGAAGTTCTGTTTGATTTTTGTTTTATATTTCAATTTCTTTAGTGAATTTTTCTTTCAAGTTTTGGATTTTTTTGTGGTTTCTTTGTGTTGGGTATCCATTTTCTCTTGCATATCATTGAGTTTTCTTATAGTCCATGTTCTAAATTCTTGCCATTTTAGTGTTCTGAATTTGTTTGATATCCATTGCTGGAGAGCTGGTGTTCCCCTTTGGGGTTATCTTTCTGTTTCTTTCTTCATACTTACAGATTTCTTTCACTGATTCCTTACTATTTTGATCAGCTATTCCTTCTTACCTTTAGATTTCATTTGAATAGTGACATTCCCTTTTTAGTCTCTGAGCCCAGTAGGTGGTGTTTGTGGGTGAGATTTGACCACATCCTGTATGATGAGTCAGTAGATGCATTAAAAACATGTGCAAAGTGACATCCCTGTCAGTGTGTAGTGCTTTCTGAGAGGAGCAAACTGCAGTATTGTTTTTGGGTCTTGTAATCAGCTCTCCTTCCTCTGGAGAGGCACTGTAGTGCCTCAGGTAGTGGGTGGGGCCCTGGGACTTCCAGGGGTGTTGTTATTCTCAAACTCAGCAGAGGTAAGTCGGCAGTAGGGCTCAGCAGGGCTGGGTTCAATGAGTCTGCCCTCAAGCTCCACAAATTCTGTTGCAGGGGCCGAAGGTCTGGGTGCAGGTGCCAGGGAGGGCCTGAAATGACCCCACTCAGGCAAAAATTCTGTGTGTGGAGGTGGGGCTGTCTGAGACCTGAAATCTGGAGCAGGCCCTTGACTGTGATGCAGGCCAGGAGGTTCCCTGCCTGGATCCCAGCCTTAACTGGGAGCACAGCCCTCCTGTGGGTAGAGGGTTGCTCCTCCAGCATGCTGCAGCTGGGACCCAGTCTGATCTTCCCCTGAAGGTACACACACCTCAGTAGACTAGTTCACAAATATCCCTTCTGTATCCCCAGGCAATACGATCGTGACCTGGTTGTATGGGATCTGGCCCAGGAGATCAACGCCAGGGAGAAGTTTGCTGGTGTCAAGTCACCCACAGGGTGCCCAAACCTGGATCAGTTTCTCTCTGCCTTTGGTTGCCCCACTCTGCTGAAGTCACCAGCCAAGCAGTACCTGAGAGAGCCAGTGTGTATTGAGCTCACAATTCGAGTACCCCTTAGTCTGCTGCAAAGGCCCCAAAAGGAAAAGTTCTGTTGGTGCAGATGCCTCTGGATGGTGGCTAAATTGTCTCTCTCAGCAGCCACAGGTAAGGAAGGGGAAGGGTAGAATGAAGCAGTATGGCACCTGCTGATTGGCTGGGGTCTACAGGCCAGGAGGTGCCCCAAGAGAGCTGGGAGCCTGGTGCCCTGACCACAAGAGGCTCAATTCTCACTGGTGGCAGCTGTCTCTTAGCTGGTGTCGGCAGTTTTCTCCAGCAGCTCAGGAGCCCACCAACAGTCCAAGATGCAAGGGAGGGGAAATTTAACTGCTTTACTTACTCTTGTTGCTGGTCACCACGCCTCTCCAAGTTTAGACCCTGCCTTTATCCTTCCAGTTCTACTCTACAACTTCTTCCCATGGAGTCTTCTGTAATTTCAGGCACCCTTCCTTCTTATCCTCATCTGATCTATGTATGTCTCCCTGTTTTTTGTTTTCACTTTCATTTAAAATCCATCTTTCTTGCAGAGTCACTCTGGCTGGCGGTTTTCTCGTCCACCATCTTGCCTCTCCCTCTCATCCCTTCATTTATTTTTCAGTCAGCTATAATTTGGCTCAGTACTGTACGGCTGGTGGCAGGCTAAATAAAGCCACATTGTTTGGCCACACTCTTTCTCTCTCCCTGTCTGTCTTTTCTTTTTCCCACTGCCAAAAAGCCTTACATTTGGTGCCAAACTATGAGAGGGGAGTCTTGGCCGCGCCGACCTGCCTCAGGGCCATGGTCGCACCGTCCCCTCTCGTGTCTTCCTGACCTCAAACCAGGATCCCCACCAGACGCCAGTCGACCAATTAGCCTGGGTAAGTCCCTCTGCCCTTGCGGTTCTAGCCCAATGGGTCCATTCCAAGGCTCAGAGCCTTCTCTCCAAGACCTGATCGGTGACCTGGGTTGCCGGCTCCCCGATCTCATCCTTCCCTCATTGGACTAGGACACCATGGGCAGTCAACTCTCCAAAATCAAATCTAACACACATCTGGGCTATCTCAAAGCCTGATATTTGGCCCAAGTGACTCATTTTCTATTGTAGCACCTCCTGGCCAATGTACGAATTACACAATGGGTCACAATGGCCTAAAAATGGGACTTTCAATTTCAAAATCTTACAAGATCTTGATAACTTTTGTCACTGAAATGGCAAATTGGGGGAGATCCCTTATGTCCAGGCTTTCTTCTAACTGCGCTCCTGCCCTTCCCTCTGTCAGACCTGTGCCCTCCTACCCTCCTTGGGTGGACTCTCCCACCCTCCTTGGCCTCTTCCACGTCTCAGCCAAAGGATTCGTTAGAAACCTCTTCCACCTTTCTGACTCGCCTGACTCCCTTACCTCTCCCCCTGCTCAGCCTCCACCATATCTAAGTCCTCCTCTTCCTCCTAGTGCCCCACCGTCCTCTGCTACCTCTCAAGCTGGCTCTCCGCCAACGTCCCCTGTCAGTCACCACACTCGATCCCACGAAGGACCCTCAGACCTCCATCCAAGACCTGGTAAACATGGGTTTAAAATCTTTAAGTCCCAAGATGAACAGGCAGAGGCCCAAAAGGAAGACTGTGTCTACCAAAAGGCACACCTGCAAGCCCAAGCCTTGGTTGAAGCCCTGTGGCCGGCGGGGTCCAAGAAGCCATTGACCTCGTCTAAAGCAACCAGCTGCACTCCACCAGGCATCTGCTTCAAGTGTGGTAAGGAGGCCAACCGGTGCTCACAGCCATGTTTGCCCACTAAGCATTGTCTGGCCTGTGGTCAAGAGGGACACTGGAAGAGTGATGAATGTCACTCATCCCTTGGGATGAATGTCTAGATGGTCAGTCCTTCCACCCCCAGACCTGTTGTTGATGGTTTTGGGCTTGGCTGCAGAAGACCGACGAAGCCCCGGCTCTGCCACCCCGATCACCCTCGCTGAGCCCAGAGTAACAATCAAGGTAGCGGGTAAGACAGTGTCCTTTCTGGTTGACATGGGGCCTACCTACTCTGTCATACCTTCTTTTTAAGGCCCTACTTATCCTCCCCAGGTGTTGGTTATGGGTATTGATGGCAATTCTTCACGGCCCCTACTACTGGTCCTCTGACATGTCTTATAGACGACTGTCCTATCACCCACTCCTTATCGTGCACTCCTGTTCTGCTCCACTATTAGAAAAGCCTTATTAACCAAACTGGGCACCACCCTCCACTTTTCCTCAAAAACATACTCCCTTCTCTATCCCTCTCTTCAGATTCCTCAACCCTGCCCTCTGCCTCTCCTGCCTGAACCTGTAGACCCTCAGGTTTGGGACACCTCCACCCCAGTCCCAACTAATTCTCCCTATAACACACCCATTATCCTGGTAAAAAAAGAGCCAAATGGCTCCTACTGGCTGGTCCAAGACATGAGGCTCATTACGAGCACCAGGGCCTGGCCCTTGGTGTCCTCTTCCAGCCTTTAGGCTCCTGGAACCCACCCACCTGTACTCCAGTGGCTTATTTATCCAAACAAGTAGACACCATGGTCTGTGGCTGGCCGCCTTGCCTTAGGGTACTGGGTGCGGCAGGCTCTCTCGCCAGGGAAGCACTGAAGCAAGACCTACAACAGGACCTTCATGTCTTTTCATACCCTTGCCTTTCTAAACTCCTAAAATGGTCCCTCAATTAAGTCTATACGGTGAGTCTAAATTTGGATGGCTTTGCCCAGGGCCTGGCTGAGATGAGCCATCCTTCTACCTTCATGGTAGGTCTCAGCTTGGCCTCTTCCATTGTGGCCTCAAGGCTCGCAGGAGGTACCCTGGGCCACAATGTCATTTCTGCCCAAGATTTTGCAGATCCGCTGATGGCTGGAAAAAGAAAAACCTGCCTTTTCCTTCATAAAGACTGCTGCTGCTATGTCGGCAAATCGGGCCTTATGGAGCAGAACATAAACAAGCTCACCAACCTGAGTTGCACAACTGCTGCTGGGATGTGTCCCCCTTCGACTAGATACAACCCCTTTGGCTACCTGGCTATTGCCATTAATAAGAGCCGGTATCATGATCTGTCTAATCTTTCTCTTTGCTCCTTTTATAGCTTTTACTGCTCCTCCAGAGCCATCTACAAGAGCTGTCAGGAGTGGCAGTAAACCAACTACTTCTTCATCCATATTTCTTCTACCAGTCACCCCTCCACCAGCTGACCCTGGCCTATAGCCCCTAACTACACCCCCTCCTAGCAGGAAGTAGTTAGAAAGAGCGGCGCCCATCATAACCAAAAGGCTGGAATGTAGGGCTGGTGGAGGGCCCCCTCATTTCCCTAGATCAAAAAGAAAAGGCTCATGAGATGAGACCTGCCAAGAACCTTCCAAGGATGACTGCCTCGCTGAAAACTACCACACCCTATAAGAAGGTTTTGGCTCCTGAATTCCACAAATACCACCAGCTCCTTTTATTTCTCAATGACCACCAAAGGTCGCCTCAGCTCTTCCCGCCAAAAGTCCCTAGCCCACCCCAAACAGTATAAAAGGCCTCACTCCTTTCAAATGGAGGCGACTTCTGGGGCCCTCCTCTCTTGGGACCCCAGAACCTCATCCAGGAGTGTATAATAAAACCACATGGTTTGGCCCCTACTCTCTGTCTGTTTTTTCGTTTTGCTGCTGCCAAAAAACCTTACAAGTACCATATGGGACCACTGTCACAGTTGATTCTAATGTGCACTGGGGCACTTCTAATTCCTTCATTTCAATTAGTCTTGTCTCATACAGATGCTCCTCGACTTAAAATGGGATCACCTCCTGATAAACCTGTTGTAAGTTGAAAAATCATAAGTCAAAATTGCATTTAATATGCCAGAGCTACTGAACATCACAGCTTAATCCAACTTACCTTAAACGTGCTCAGAACACATATATTAGCTAGCTGGGCACAATCATCTGACGGAAAGCCTATTTTATATGAAAATGTTGAATATCTCATGTAATTTTTTGAATACTGTACTAAAAGTGAAAAACAAAATGGTTGTATGGGTACTTGAAGTACAGTTCCTACTGAATGTATATGGCTTTCACACCATCATAAAGTCAAACCACTATAAGGTTGAGCCATTGTAAGTCTGGGACCATCTGCTATGTGCTTTTTAAAATTATAAAATGGAATCACATTATGAACACTGTTCCATACTTGCTCATCTCTACTTTATCAGCATATGTGTGTTGTTAACACATGGAGACCCCACACACAGTGGCTGAGCACAATAGAGACTGATCTGCTGCTTGCATTAGGTCCCAAACAGGTGATCCTGACAGGTAAGCAGCTCTCCTCCTCATGCTGTCCCATCAACATGCCTCCTCCAAGGCCTCTGTGCTCACTGGCATCACGATGGAGCATCCAGTCTGAGAGGTTCCCAGGACCCAGGCTTGAAGTCAAGTAGATCATACTGCTTGCGCTCTGTTGGTTAGAACGCATCACATGGCTTTTCCTAACCGCAAAGACAGCTGGGAAATGTGGCCCAGCTCCACACTTGGGAAAAAGACAAGCTGTGTTAGCTGTGCAGCCAGCAGTCTGCAACAGTCTGCTTCTCTGGTTATCATGCTCATGCCATCCTGGAGGATGGAGCAGATATGATCTATTTTTAGAGAAGAGAGCTTTCTATGGGTCACCCAGTTATTGTATCCAACTCAAACAGTGCTCTCCATCAAGTCTAGATGGAATATTCTTCAGCCCAACAACCTGTGAATTAAAAAGAGAAGTTATGTGCATCCCCCTCAATCCCTTGCAAGATCCCAGATGAAATAGGGATAGGATGACTATAATAAGAATTGTCTTAGGTCTCCAACATTCAAACACTACTTGCAGACTGTGTTTATGATCTCTTTGACAAGGTAGATCTCACAGAAATATAATAGGTTTCCAATCTATTTGTCTCTAGTTAGTTCTATGTGCCTTAAACACAGTGAAAATTATTCCCAAGACATATTCTAAAGCCATATTCTGATTTGTTTTGTCTCACTTCTTCATGTCTGTCCTGCTCTCTCAACAGAGTTTATTGGGATTACAGGACATGGATGCCCACAGCCCTCATCTGGTCTTCACCTTAGGGCTGAGCTGAGGGAGCAAATGTCTTTGCAAACCTCTCTCAATCTTGTCTCTTATGTTTGATGGTATAGAACCTATTGGGTTCTCTAAAATGTTGGAATCCCCCAATTTTTGAAGCTTCTTTACTCCCTTTCATTTTCTGCTTGCAAACATGCCAATTCGTTCCAGAGCTTATGTCTTCCTGATAATATTTGATAAGAGTAGAAAGTAAAAGCAACACACTGTCTCTGCTACAGCCTCACCTGGAGCCGGCTCACCTGCCACGCAGCCCACCTTCCTGGCTGTCGCAGCAAGCAGTTCCGCCACACACTCTGCTCTGCTGCCATGTGTGGGGTCCCCTTTCCACCAGCAGCCCAGTGTCACAGGTTGTAGGTTTGTGGGGGATTTTAAAGACCTCAGTTCAAGTTAAAATTTCAATTTCATTTGATTCTATTGCTGTAACAGAACAACTTCAGAAATCTCAAACGTCCCCAGCAGACATTTGCTTCTTAGTCACACGGCATCCACAATCAGTGCTCCCGTTCGGCAGGTGGCTCTCCACTAGTGTTGACCCAGCTGCTTTCCCTGGTCCTCACAAAGCTTCCTCATCACCTGCATCAGCTGAGGGTGGGGAGCACGTGGGGCCACGAGTGGGGTTGAGGTCACAGCACGCACTGCTCCAACCCCGGCTGCAGGAGGTGAGGACGTATCCTGGCCGTGTGTTCACGGAGAGCAAAAGTAAAACAAAACAGAGTCTGCCAGATATATTGCCTCACTTGTTAACTAGTTTTTACTTTTAGAATAACACGTATGTATGCACAGAACATATTCAAGTGGGAGAAAGGTCTCCACTGGGAGACCAGGCTGCTTCCCAGAAACCAGCCTCCCCTTGCCAAAGAGCTCCTCCTGGAGTTCCCGAGAGGCCTTCTGGAGTTCGTGTATGTGCATGCAAACATATGTGAGGGCGGATGTAAATGTGGGTGTCTGTGTGCAAATTTTCACATCCTCAAAATGTCCTTTCCTTTTAGATCTTCTTCAAATTTGGGGCTGCGTCATAGTCCATGATGGGCTTATGGACTTTCAATTTGCTCATTTTTTTACACATGGTAAACACTGCAGTGAGCTTTCTTGAAGTACTCTTGTGACAACATCCATGGGGAAGTTCCTGGCACTATAGTCTGCATTTTTGATTTCATTGTTTAAGAGAGCCGAGGTCTCTTCCCACTGGGTCCTGGCAACATCCCACCCGCAGGCCACCTGCTGGCCCTGACACGGGCTGCCTGTCCTTCAGAATGCAGAAAGTCCGAGACCCAGATGCTCCTCTGGAGCAGGGTGAGGACCCAGCTTGGATGTGGTGAATCCCAGAGTCCAGCTGCTGTGCTAATTTAACAATCTTAATTAAGTTATTTTATAATAGGTGATATATGAACATGGTACCAAATTCTAATGCAACAAAAAGGTTACTGGTGAAAACAGGTTTCCCCAGCCCTGCCCACAGCTGCCCACATAGTCACTGGAGCCCTTGGGATCTGTTCTGGGCACACGCAAGTCCCACTGCCTCCTAAATACACATCCCTTCCATCCCTTTCCTGACACGATTGGCAGCACACTTTTTTTTTCTAAAATACATCATGGTAATTTTACATACTGGAACACATTGCACTTCCGCAATTTTTTGGTGTATGTGGAGAATTACCTTGTTTGGGTGTACCAGTATTTATCTAACCAATCCTAAATGGGCATATTTTGGGTTTTTGTCTTCTTATTACAATCTAAATTAATTATTAAGCTGTATATATATCATTTTATACATCTGCAAGATATCTATATATTAAATTTCTAGAATTGTAATTTCTGGACCAAAGGTTGTGTGTCTATATTTAATTTTCATGTATATTGGTAATTGATCTCCACAGGATTATATCAATTTACATATTCATATTTCCACAGATGCCACTATTGCTGAGATCCACTTCCATTTATACTGCAGGTCCTCGAACCAACCATTGTTTCATTGAATGCTGTTTTGTTATAATCTTGATGAGGAAAAAGATCGATTCCTGGCGGGCCACCATGGAGTGTGTTTGCGTGTTCTCAGGCCTGCGTGGGTTTTCTCTGGCCACTCCAGCTTCCTTCCACATCCCAAATGCGCAGGTTGGGTGAATTGTCATGTCTAAGTGGTCCCAGTCTGAGTGCGTGTGGGTGTGTGTGCATGTGTGTGGGTGTGCCCTGCAGTGGAAGGGCGTCCTGTCCAGGGTGGGTCCCACCTTGTGCCCTGAGCAAAGACTAGGCTCAGGCTACCCACCACCCTGACTTGGATACATGGGTTGGAAAAGGAGTGCATAAATGAATACAAATGATTGTAAAAAAACCCACAGAGTTTGCCAGTGTCATACGAATGCACAGCAATAAGCAGTGTGGCAGGAAAGTGCCCAGTGAGCCTGCCTGATTTGTGATTGTTTTGGGACTGAGTGGTGGGAGGAGGTGGCCTTGATAATTTTCACTTTGCAAACATTTATTCCCTGATTTAACCCACCACCACTATGACCACTGCCACTCATTGATTCACCAAATATTGGGTAAATAATGATCTTACTTATTTTTATTAATCTTTCCTAAATGTATGTATAGCTCACATTTATTTCAATGTTTAAAATTAGAAGTGTTTGCGTCTTTATTTAGAAGTTTGGTCATGTTTTGGTGACCAGAAATATGCCATGGAAACTTAATTTTTGTTTATATCAATTAGCCTATGATAAAATTGCTTTCATTACATGTCGTTGCATTTAAAGTTGCAGTTTCCAAGAACCTATCAATGACTTTAAGTGAGGACTTCTTGTATAATATAATGTGTATATATATATATGTAGACTGTACCCATTAATATAACCAAATGCGCTACAGCCCAATGCCATCATAAAAAGAAAGATGACTGTGCTCTGATTGAAAGACTTGTTTTTCACAGGGGTATGTGCTAATAATTCTGATACTGGTAAAAATATGTACCGGAATTAAGCAATTAAGTAAGTCTGGGGGATGGCGAGAGCCAGATTTCTTGCTGTGGGACTGGGCGGTTACTAGAAGGATCCACGTGTAACCGATTAAGGTTGGAGACATCAGTGCGAACTCACGTTTAGGTTAATACGGAAAGAGATAATGACATGTAGACGTATATATAGATGTTGTATATAGTCACACATGGGTTGGTATGCACACACCAACTTCCTTCTTTTCTGTCTCCTATGCGGAAGTCCAAGCAGTCTATGTGATACTGACTCTAGAGAAGTGGGGCCTGTCCCCACACCTTAAATGTGGGCTGTGCACAGACAGCACCTCACGAGAGGGGCAGAGAGTGACCTTACAGTGGGAAATCTGAAAGGAAGCGCACTTGCCCTGTGTGGTCCTCCTCCCCGCAGCCCACCGCCCAGTCTGCTCAGGAGATCCCAGCGGAGGGCCTGTCACAGAGTACCTGCTGTGGTGTGAACGCGCCCTTTGAATTTCATGTGTTGCAAACTCAAACCTCAGATCTGTATGTTTGTGTTGATTCGAGGTGGGGTCTTCGGGAGGTAACTAGGATCAGATAAGGCCATCAGGGCGGTGTCCCTGCGGGGGGACGGGACTGCCCTTTATGAGGAGAGGAAGGGACGCCCTCTCGCTGCGTGCCGCCAGCAACGCGCCGCCGCTCGAAGGCCCTCAGCAGATGCCGCGCCCTCGGTCTTGGGCTTCTCGGCCTCTGGAAACGTAAGCATAAATTTATTTTCTTTGTAAATTAAAAGTCTGTGGTATTCTCTAACAGCAGTGCAAAATGGACTGAGACGGTGCCGGCCTGGCCTCCTTAACAGCGCCAAGGTCATTGGAAACAGTGCGAGACTCTGTCACAGCCAAAGGAGCGTACGGAGACACGGCGACTAAGTGCGACGTGAGGCCCTCCACAGAAAGAGGGCATTAGGTAAAACTAGGAAATCTGAATACAGTGTGCACATCAGTTAATAGTGTGTCCATACTGGTTCATTCATTGTGGCCAATGTTCCCTCCTAATATAAGACTAACAATAGGGGGACTGGGTGCAGGTCTATGGGGACTCTGTACTGCCCTTGCAGTTTTCTATAAACCTAAGAGTCCTCTAAAATAAAAAGTTTATTACAAAGGAAAGATGAATTTCCACATGGATTTATAGTTGCTTTGAAAATTAGTTTTATACATGCTGCTAGATACGTACACAATTTTGTTTTGTATCACATCATATTTTTTGGGTTTTAAATGTTCTCCGTCTTTGTGCTTGCTTGCTTTCCCTCCACTACGCCCCACGCGCTGCGCGAGCGCGCACGGCGGCGCGTCCACCCCAGGAACCCACACTGCGCCTCGGTAAGTCTCCTTGGCTTTTATCGGTGCTAAAATAACCACGTAGAGCAGGATACTGTGATCTTGAGGGGGTTTTCCTGAAGCCCCCAAATTGGCATGAAGGTCCCTAGACAAAAATAGCATTCGTTAATGAATCAAGCAATTCACTAACCATCAAGGTTTATTTTGCACACAAGAAGCCGCTGGGATGCAGCCGCGAACAAAGCCAAGGCCCTGATCCCAGGAGCTTAACACCTGCGGAGCAAGACGGACGGGAGCGGAAATGTGAATGCAGTCTACGGGCAGGAGGGTTTAGGGTCCTGAGAGACAGAGGGTGACTGACCGTTGCTGGGCGCTCAGGAGGTGACCCAGGGCGGAGGGCGGAGGGCGCAGGGCGGAGGGCGGAGGGCGCAGGGCGGAGGGCGCAGGGCGCAGGGCGGAGGGCGGAGGGCGCAGGGCGGAGGGCGCAGGGCGGAGGGCGCAGGGCGCAGGGCGGAGGGCGCAGGGCGGAGGGCGCAGGGCGGAGGGCGGAGGGCGCAGGGCGCAGGGCGGAGGGCGCAGGGCGGAGGGGCAGGTGGTCCGCGGAGCAGGAGCAGAGGGCATCTCGGAGGCAGGGTCCAGAGCCCACCGCGGGCTGTCTGCCGAGCTGAGCCGCCCTGGCTCTGAGCAGAGCC